>JANHGB010034071.1:0-38301 GCA_026283785.1 Coracopsis vasa
CGTTAATGCAGTCAGTGTTAAATAATATACTTACACCAAATTGAAAATAATATGACCAGTGCTGAAAGAGTCATGCCTGTGAAGTTGTCACTTAAATAACAAGGCAGTGCTACTCCAGCACATGGCCCAGGGTTGTGTATGCTCTCCTGAGCATGACAGGGAGGTCCCAGGCAAAGTGTCATTAGTAACTCAAATTCTGCCTCCTAGGATTTGAAAACCATTTGTTAGGAAAGAATAAAAAAGGATATCTGAACATGGGAACAAGACGCAGGAGTCTTTGGTCCCAATTTTTGTTTCATTCTTATCAGTTTAATTTAACAAATAACTCCCCATATCTTCATGTTGCTACTTGAAAGCTGCTTTTGATGCGACTAGAAGCAAACCACCTCCCTGTACTTTCAAGCAGGGCTCACATCCAATACAGTCACTTAAAAAGCTAATGAGGCAGGGATGTAGCAACAGCTCCTTTCACTGGACTGATCAACGACTTTACAAATGAACGAGGTACTTTAAGAGAAACCCAAGCATGCTAAAATGGTCCTTAAGTCAATCTCCAGCTACATTTCGCCCTCCAAAAAAAAAACAGATGAATGATTTAAAATTGCTGTGGAGTGGACTGAGAGAAAGAGTCAGTCACAAGAATAATTCTGTTTTGGTGAAGAACTGCAGCTGCCATGGTGTAGCACCACTCTGTAGTCTGGGGTTGCTGTTTAATAAATGGCAGCACAAATCCTGCAGCAATCCTTTAGAAAAACTTACTTTATAAGACAAAACATCTTGTATACGTGCAGTGATAACCACACATTACAGAATGATGCATAAATTGATTGTAAGGCAAAATCCATCTGTTGTACCTACAGTTTATATTGAATACTATATGATAAAATATGTTGGAAGTCACATAAATCATTGTGTCATTCTAACCCAACCTCTACGATCTCTATTCAGAAATCGCAGCAGCTGTCTTTTTAAGTGTCCTTCCCAACAGTAACAAAATCTGACCCTATTAATGAGATGAAAGCTTAAAACGACTAGATACTAGTCAATGGTAATTACCGTTCTGTTACAATTACTAAAATTTAACCCTTGCGCACATAAAGCACTTCAAATTTTACTAAACTATAAATGGATTGTTCTTTAACTAACTTATGTGTCTATATGAATTGGGATTATGCAATGCATAGATTTGTGTAGTTCATGAAATAGGAATTACAGTAGAAGCATAAAGTTTATATAAAATTTGTGCTATATTTTTATCCTCAGTTCACTGTAGAAATAAAGGATTTTGTACATTTATCTCCAAGAGTTTATTTTGTCCTCATCACCATCAGTAGCAGAGTAAGTCTCATTCAAAAATACAAACAGAACAAAGCTCTGCGTTCTATTCCCTGTGCCTGTAAGAATGCTAACTACAATTTGTTGTAGCTTTGAGAAAGTCCCGAATCTGAAGCAAGTTATATGAAACATAATCCATGCTTTTAAGACTAGCAAAGGCTAAGTGGTGGATATTTAAAACTCAGACTATGGTTGTATTCACTGAGTCCACACTGGAAAAACCCCAGAAGGATCCCTGCAGAGACCGTGGCAATGCAATGGTCAGCAATGCCACTGCCTTTCAAAGGCCAGATCTGCCAAGTAGTATGGTGGTGAGCAAAGCTGTATTTTTCCTTTTGGGAAATTTGCCCAGTGTTGGTCTTGGCATGGAATTAGTCCAGGAAAGTGAATCCAAGGGATTGGGGGGACTATGGAAAAGCTCCTCATTTTCCTTTTCCCTTGTATGCAGGGGCAGTTGGCTGTAGTAGACTTTCTACTATCTGTGCTTTATCTTGCATCCTAATGATCCCAATGCATTTGTTAGAGACCTAAATCAAAGCAAATCTTCCATTGATTTCACTGTGTTTTGAATTAGAACTGTTGCATGCACACAGTCCTGAGCTTTTTCAGAGTTGGTAGTAGGCACAGGGGAATAAGCTCTGCTGGAGAGCGTGTCCAGAACAGTTCCAGTAAGTTCTAAAAGTTTCACTAAAGCCAAACAAGACTGCAGCACACTCATCCAAAGCCGCGGCTGATTCACAGAGGGAAAATAGCTGCGGGGAACTTTAAACTTGTTTGTCAAGCTAGCTTACACCAGCCAGTCCACAAGGTATAGAGAAAGCCATGAAAATGATGGCATTCCTCACCCTGCACAGGAGTATGAAGCTACTACCACCATGGCCTGGTAGGAATTGAAAGGATACTCTATGTGATCATTGGTGATCATCACCTTAAAGACATCTGTTGCAGATACGTTTATTACATGCAGAGCCTTTGGTGTATGGCATGGACTTTGAGCACGGAAAGAAAGACAAAAAGTACTCATTATTATTTATCATGTGCCAGATGTCAGCAATGCCAGGATCGCGATGGTTGTCCCAGGAACATGCCAAGATCACCAGTAGCCAGCAAAAGACTAAGAGCACAGAAAACAGGCCCCTGGAAGAGGCATGAGGACAGATTGCACAAGCAAGGTAGTATACTTTGAATAAAAGTGGACATTTTCTTACATGTAGGGTAGCAGTTCCACCCTTTTCTTTCAGCCTCCAAAAACTGGTCCTTATTTTCTAACACTGGATATGGGATTGCCATTACAGAAAGGAAATCTGCCACATCCACTGTTGACAATAATCCTGCTTTGAGCAGGAGATGGGATAAGGTGACTTGAGGGTCCTCTTAGCCAACATTTTCATAGTTGATTCTCCAGATGCTTCCAGAAGCCAACAAGTTTTGAAATATGACAGCAGCATGACTATACTTCTCAGAAACAACCTTGGAGGTCATTAGGGATGGGTATTACAGTCATGGTTATTCGGGCTGCAGGAAAGAATAAGCCATAGCTGACAATTCACTCCTGTCCCTCTTTTAGGCTATGGGCATACAGAACCAAATACTGCACATTTGATGGATACCTGGTACTTCTGGGCAGTATAAACATCTGTATTTCCTGCTAAGCTAGGGAAAGCACCCTTCCAAATTTCATAAAGCTATCATAGAGAAGGGAGGGAGGATTTTCTAGGTATTAGATGAAAAGATTATGCTCAAAGCTAACTGATCTTCGCAAATAAGAGCACTTATCCCCTCCCCCCCCAAAAAAAAATTACATGTTTTTAGTACAAAGCTATAAAGTAAAAAAAACAGCCTAAGGAAAAATGCGATGAGACAAAATCAAAACACTCAAGTGCTGCTTGAATACTTGAGCTAAGTGTAATGGCAGTAACCTCCCATTTATACCACGTTGCAGAACCTGAAATAGTGGGTCATGAATGCTCCCCTATGACACTACTGCATCTGGAAAGCCTTTCATCTTGCCTGGCCCCAGTATGACATGGCAGATGTGAACAGTGAGCTCTTCATGCAATTTCCAGGTAAAATTTAAAATATAAAAATGTTCCAGATTTGCACTGATTTTTTTTTTTTTTTTTGACACTTCATAATTTTCTCTTGGTAGTATGCTTAAGTTGTAGCAATTGCCTGGAAGACATAAAATATGATAGGGAAGGTGGAAGAAAAGAAAGCACTTACTGCTAACTATGTACTGGAGAGATAAGCGCCAGTCATAAGCTGACCTGATAAGAATTTCTGTATGAGAAGGGGTTTTCAGAAGAAATCAGATGCTAAATACTTCTACATAATTGTAAAAAAAGTAACCTGTGAAGTCATGGGCTATTAACTAATCACTATACTTCAACTAATGGCAGCATACAGTTACTAGGTAACCCCTGATAAGATGTGTGCACTGGCTGCCTGAGAATTACTATAGAAAAGTGATTCCTTCCGCCACTGCCACCACCACCAAAACCATCTCTGAGTGAAACTGATTACATAGGAGTTTCTGTTTTGACTGATTTTATAGGAGATAAATGGTACTACATTGTATTTAGACAGACGAAAACTGCACGCCAGTTGATAAAATCTAAAAAAATGCAATCACTGAAGTGCATTTGTTGCTTTTTCAATGGGTCCATTTACCCTTGACATCATAACACTGCATGCTGGAATCCTGAGTTCTCCAACTGATTTATTTTTATATACTGCATTATATTTTGCAGGTTGTGAATAGTCAGATGACTGGAAGCTGTCTCTGAAAATCAATGAGGAACAGATACCTACTGGCACATATAAGCAGTGTTGCCCTTTTGCAATTTTTTAATATTTTTTACTCTCTACTTCACACTATCACAGTTATGTGATCGATAGAAACCTGACATCCAATTCTATTTGAGCATTTTTTTCTTTATTTTGGTTCACCAATTTAACATTAAATAAAAATGAATGCTAAGCCAATTTTTGAGGAAACATTACACTGGCTCACTTGTTCTGAATAAAATAATAACAAAATCAAGACTAAAAGCGAAACAGATGAAAAAGACATCCGCAATATGAACTACTACATAGAAACTGCTAGCAGAAGAAATAGGTTTGATTATTTTTACCCAACTGTCTAGTGTTCAGTATAGTATATACACTCTGCAAACTATTTTGCAAAAAGACTTATTATATCTCAAACAAGAGTCTTAATATTATTCCTTGCCCTGGAAAATGAGGCATTCTCATGTAAATTATTTAAAAGGAATCAACAAATCCAAAGCTATTTCATACTTCTAAACTTAAGATTTTTTACAGTATGTGTGTCTTTTTTACAGTATGTCTCCCTCTTCTGGCTGATCCAACCAGCCCAAGGGGCCTACAACTGTTCAAACACATGAGGCTCCAGGTTTGGCATGGGCACAGCCCAGTCAGCCTCTCTCATGTGCATGAGTTTATACAGAGACTGCAGCATCTGCCTATAGGTACAAATTTGTTACTGGACATTTTCTTCATGGTAAGTACTCTGTCCTCTACCATGAGACTACCTATTATCCCCTTGGAAGTGGTGAGCAAGCAATGAAAGAAAGAACAA
This sequence comes from Coracopsis vasa, assembly GCA_026283785.1. Classification (NCBI taxonomy): domain Eukaryota; kingdom Metazoa; phylum Chordata; class Aves; order Psittaciformes; family Psittacidae; genus Coracopsis; species Coracopsis vasa. Next base: position 4,937 of record JANHGB010034071.1, read on the forward strand.
AGTAAGAGATGAAACCATTATTATATATTTTTTCTTGAGGTTAGGAGCCACACTAGGGGTTTCTACACTACCAGAAGAGAAACACAGTTGTTTGCATACACTCCAAGTGGCATGACTATTTTTGTATCCCAATCACACATCTCCTCTGCTGGCATCAGCCAGGGCTCTTTCCATGGCATGCATTGCTCTCAGCTTGATGCAACAAACTGCCCGATAACTATATTGAGAAACAGCTTCTTTTGTTCTTCTAATTTGGAAAACAAAGGTGCACTGCAAGCTGAGCTGACTGGGAAGTCATACATCTTTAACACAAAGTAAAAAGGAAAAGAAAAGAAGAAAACATCCTTTAGTTACAGCAGACACCATCCTCTTTCTTTGCAAAGTGTCCTGTCAGCATGGCTGACCTCATGCCACTTTTCAAAACCATCTGAAAAAATTGGAAATTTTTCTTGTCTTTTTGCAGAAGTTAATGTTAGGGAATTTGTGGCCTGTAAAGAGAGAGTTTCAGGCTTCTAGAAGAGACTGTTTCTCTGCTGGGATAACCTATGAAACTATTGTAAACTACAGATTATTGCCTGCATAGGCCATCGGATCTTGAGGGGGTGCCCTGGAAGGTAAGTTAAACACTAGGGCATCAATATCCAGCCTGGCCCAGGATAACATAGTCCAGCCTGATACGACCTTTCATCTCCGCTCACACTCAGTATCTTTCCATGGAAATCCTTACAATAACGGGACCCCTTTCAGCCCCATCGCAGGAAATCACCCCAACCTAGTCTTGGGGACACCAAGTGTAGGAGGCCTAGTAATAGCTTTTTATAGCCTTTTAAAAGTGTGGAAAGGCTGGGAGACCTGCTGGACTTTCATTATCCAACCGCTCGAGCTTATAGTGCACACACTCCATGAACACAGCCTCAGTGCTCAGTCAAGGATGGCCAAAAATGATTGAAGATCACAGATGGGAATCCCTAGGTCAGGCTTATCAGACCAACATCAAATTCAATAAACATTATTTGTACAACTCACATCTTCAGTCAACACTACAGACTGTGGGATCCCAAAATCACATAGTTATTTATATGACAGAATCATCTTGACACCTCAGATCTAGTGGAGATCCAACTTATTCAATCTTAGCTTTTAAACTGAATCCCATTTAACTATGTGGTCCTAGCCTTTGGCTTTCCCTGTAATCAGTAGTGGGAAATAAGAAGCAATTCCAATCATAGCTGGACTCTGCTGATTATAGAGCTCGGTTGACTACACCACTATCACAGATGATTCAGTTAAGTGTCTGTACAACTAAGTTAGGGGTGAATAATGTTAGCTACTAATAGACTTTTCTAATCAGTGGGCTAACATCTCACTGGAGCAGGTAAGGGTGGAGGGAAGACCTGGAAACTGTGAGACAGTCTTTCAAAGCTCTGGAAAAAGCCAGAGCCAGTCTTGTGAACTGGGAACATGGCAAATGCATACCTGCAATTACTGGCTCTTCCAGTGCCCCATGAAACAGAGCTAGCGGATAATTTTTGTAAATGAACAGGATAGCACCACAGAAATAACTTGCATATGGAAAATGACCCAGCAAACCTCTGAGTATTTGCTAATCTGTCAGGTATTTAACATGAGGCAATGCAGCCTGCTACTTGGTACATCGTAGTAATTAGTAATAAAGGAGGAGACCTTGCTGTGAAAAGTTTACAGCGTGAATGGGCTGGGGAGGAGTACTGAATTCATACCCTACATATAAGTAATTTTACTGTGAATTCTGCGATTCCACCTCTCCTGAGCCAGGAAAGCCATAGCTGATAATTCTTCTCCTGACTTGTGGTCTGATGGCAGGTTTCTAAGACCATATTTTGCATTAAGGGCAGGTGCCAATACTATATATTGTTGTGTCACTGTATATAATAAAGATGGCTGCTTTCTTCTGTTTCCTGCAGGTTATTTGCATTCCTAATCAGACACCAAATTTGGCTGAGCAAATTTGGGAGTCCCGAGGATGAAGCAGAAATTTAATTGCTTAAAATGTATCAAGTTGCCATATTTTGTTTATTTCCTGAGATTCAATTACGAAAATTGCCAGTTTGCAACTCCAAATTGCATGACAACTGTTGAACTTACAGTCTCACAAGGATAACCACCCCAGAGCACAACACGTTGCTCCACTACCACAAATTAATTTAAGCTGCCAGTAATTGAAAGGGGCAGAATAAACTCCACACCTCCTTTATTCTCTAACTGATATAATGAGGATGTCATTCTATTGTCTCTAGGGTGGGATCTTTTGCCACCTCGGTTGACAGCTTTTTTCTAGACACTGTAGGCAGAAATCTGGTTTCACTTCACAAAATCTCTCTGTGCCCTTACCAGTTTGTTCGTTCTTGTCAAATCAGGATTTCACACACTGTTTTCTGCACATTCCCTAATCTTAGCAAAAGTTTCATTTCCCCAGCCCACTGCCATCGGCTATTAGTCTGGCACAAAACTCAAGCTCAAAATGAAAAAGATAAACCAGAGAAAAAACAGCAGACACTGTTACTATTGCTCTGCTTTCTCTTGTCACGCTATCAAAATATACTTAATAACACCATAGTGTTATTGGTGAGCTACAGAGAAAACCAGGTGTATCCCATCATGCCTTATAAATATTACCTATAGCTGAAATATTCTATATCCACCCATTTGTGGTTCCAAAGTTCACCATGGCAATAGACAGAAAAACATTTCATTGTCTACTGGATATAAACCAGCAATAACAACATGGTATTAGCAACTGTGGATGTTACTGACCAACAAGGTGACAGACAAGACCTATCTGCTCCAAGCTTTGACTCTTGAAACCAAAAGAAAAAAGTCCTAAAATGACAATTCAAAATTTTACACATGAAAAATATTTTATCTCTCTCTCTCTCTCTCTATATATATATATATATATATACCTGTCTGTCTATCTGTATATGAGGGCATCTTCCTAAGATCTTAGTTATCTGATGGATTTTTAGCATTTTTGCCTATGTGGTATCAGCAAAGTAATGAAATTGAGCTTGTTTAGAGAAGGACAAAATTATTTTGCACAGAAAGACAAATGTTTTAAAATGTAATGAAATACTGTCAATTTGTTTAAAAATTTTTACTGGAAGATTCTGGCTTCTATGGGTGAAAAACTCTCTTCTGTGGTTTAGAAAAGAATGATTTTCCTCTTAGCGTTCAAATTTGCATGCCAATATACTTTGCATATAATTTACATACCATACTGTATCACAACCACTTTGTCTATTATTGTAAAATCCAAGATCAGCTTCTAGCATTTCATAGCTAGGATTATTAAAACATTTTGTTAAGTCAAGTCTGAAGATGAGCTCTCAGCCTGATGCTCCTGGAATTGCATACTAATGTGCAGGAAAGGTGATCATCTGATTCAGGCACTGGATTGGGCACTAGGTCCAGTTCCAAAATTCTTACATGCCTATTTTCTTACATGCCTATTTTCAAATTTGGACAATCTCATTTAGTATTTTTATAACTCAGATCCTTATTTTTAAGATAAGATAAATGATAATTTTTATTCCCTTTCTTTTCCTATCTTGCCTTTTTGAGTGATTATCTGTAATCACTCAAAGGCACAGTTTTTCTATCACTCTGTGTGTGGGCAGGTACCCAGTGAGATCCCAATTCTGTCTAGAAAGCATTACTGTAATGCCCCCGTTGATCAAAACTACTCAGCCTTTTTTCAACTAAATGATTTATGCAAAAAAATAACAATTTGCTACAGAATGATTTTTTTTTTTTTTTTCATAGATCCACACAAGTTTTAGGGAAACTTTGAATAGGGATTTTTTTTTTTCATATAAAAGACATGATTTTTGGTTAAAGTTCAGGTAACAAAGTTTTACCACCACCTTCAGTTTAGTGTCACAGCACTCCTACGGGAAACCAAATCTTCACCCATTTGACTCAAAACAAGGATCTCAGTTTGAACCAGGAGCTATGTTGAACACATACCTGTCCCAGTTCTCATAAAATATCTGGAATAATAAAATATCTACAGAAAATGAAACAATTCCAGAAGGCCATTATCCAGTGTAGCCAATGAGGTTTAGCCCACATAGGACAGCAGTGCAGAAAATCAGGGTCTCTCTCCTTCTGCACAAGGACCTACACCTATACTCTATTCTGGGTCCTCATTGTTGTGTTTCTAGCATGAAAAACTAGGCAAAGACTTTATTTCATACAAATGGCAAACCAGCAATGCTCCACAGTATCAAAAAGCTCTGCAGTGCACAGAACCATACCCTGATGAGCACTGCTAGGTGTATATATGGTACTTTCATGGGGAAAGTCAGAGCACACATCCTGAAGCTTCCTGTGATACTTCTGTAATGTGAAGTAGCAGCTTCCTGCAAGGGACCCAGCTGAGGGCCATGAAGCACCTGAAGCCTCTTCTTTACCTGTGGCAAAACCCCAAGGACATTACTTAACGCAACGTACCTCGAACAGCTAAGATAGGTTGCAGAGGTTAGGTGTGTGAGTAGTCACACTATACTGGATAAACTGCTTGCAAGTAGCACTGCATTACTTATCTCCAGATACAATCCTGAGCTGTATCATGGCTTAATGCTTCTCTAATCAATAGATCATCATTGTAATCTCTCTACTTAAGACAAACTCAAAATCAGCATTTCAGTAGAAGCTGAAGATTTGATCTCTTTTCCTATTCATCTATTGTAGCCACAGTTACTTGTATACGAGGAATTCCCAATTCTCTCCATGATGAAGCAGTTGCTATTCACTCTAAAATTAACAGCAAAATGTGTAAGAATGTGAAGTGAATAAAGAAGAGCTTGGATCAAGTTGTGCTGCCTAACCTCAGTGCAGACTGCTACTGTTATGCTGCAGAACATGAACTTTGCAGAGTCACTTTAGTGTCTTAGGAAAAAGCAAAGAGAAAAAAAGTAGCTCTGGTCCTAAGCACCACTCCTGCCAAATGGCTATCAGTTAAGAGAGGCCATTAACACTCTCAGGGTACATTTTGATAGTGCACAGGTAGCACTAGAAGAACGGGCAACTATTTTAGGAAGAAATAATGGGATTTCCCTGAAAATATCTAACTACCTTACGTTATCTGGCACCTGTGTGCCAGACACCTGCACGCTGCTGAACACCCATCTGCTATATACAGTATATGTAACATACTTTTTTTTTTCTTTTTTTTTTTTGAGCTTGGCAAACTAGTTGATTAGGAAGATAAATTCTCTGAAAAACATTTTGGGCAAAGATGCCAGCACAGATTGTACAGTAAAATATATCAGGTCTGCCAATACATGCACACCATGCTCGGCAGGCTGCTTATATTTGCCTCTCAATGATTTATTGCACAAATTACTGGAATTCTGAAGTAGTACGAGCCACGTCTTCATATTTCTATTTGGTATAGATTTGATAATGAAGGGATGCAACCTCCTCAACAAACAATATTTGTATTCTAGCTATTCTTTTTTCCGGTCAGTAAGAATATCCTTTCTTTCAGAGCAGTGTCTGCTTATCTTTCCTTTTTACTCTCTCGTGCTACAGGCAATATAGCTGAATGCTGCTGATATAACTTTTGTCCAGTTCCAAGCCTAAAGAAGTCACCTTTTGTATGACAATTTCACCAGGAATTAAATAAACCCACTGATGGTATTTTGAGTTTTGAAAGGATTGAGTCACACATTGCATGTGTGTGCACAGCCATCAGTAACTAGATGAAACTGTCTAGGGTCCAGTAGTATTCACAACTCTGCTAGGTACATCTCAAAAAACACAATACCCTTCCATGAAAGGTTGTATTCATATATATACATTCAGTTAGTTGAAAGATCAGTCCCTTAATGATATATTTACTTTTAAAAAAGGTCATAAGCCCCCCCCCAGAAGTACAAGGGAGGACAAGAGATTATGTACAACTACAGAGTTCAGTAATAATAATACTACTAAATAATGTCAAGACAGACACTTTACTATTTCTTCTTTTTTTTTTTAGGATGGACCAGGTTTTTGTACTAGTGTTGACAAAAAGTATCAAGAAATATTTTCAACTGAATATTTCAACAGACAAGTACATTAATTGAACATATTAACTGATACAGAAAACATAATACTCTCACTTTTGGATGAGCTATGATACACTTTATTCATATGGCATGCTTTTTATGCTTTAAATGTTCTCCAGTAACAGCCTGACTCTTCAATTCACTGCACAGTACACAAAACAGAAGTTAGCTCTTCTGGTTGTGCATATGCACTCACAGATACATAGATACACACACAAAACCCTAAAGCAACATACTGCACTTATCTTCTTCCCATTTTTAGATCATACATATTTCATTAAGCTTCATGCAGAGTGTCTTCTGATTTATGGTAATTGTCAACAAAAGCAAAAAATGCCGACAATTTTAACCCTGCAGTACTGAGGATTTAAGTGGGATAAAATTAAAATGTTTAGGGGGAAAAAAACCCCAGAACACCCTCAGCCCCTGGGAGCCTGACCCTTGAGACGTTGTCAATTTTTTATTTTATTTTATTGTGTTTGTTGTCTGTAGAAGCAGATGCCAGCAGCAACATCTGATGTACCGGACACCTCCAGTGTTATCCCAGCATGCTCATGGCCTGGAGGATTTGGAGTGAGACTAATTTCCATATCAAACCCAATTTAGATGAAACATCTTGGTTTAAAAAAAAAAAAAAAAAAAAAGAAAGAAAAAAAAGAAAAGCCAGAGCATCAATAGCCCCTTGATTAGATTTTCATCTCCTGAGCAGACAAATATGAATATTTATTACCATGAATGCAGATTTCCCTCTTTCCATTGCTCTGATCTTGAATATTACCCACTGCTAATTTTTATGAAAATTTGAGCAACATAATGTTTTCACATAAACTGACAGTTCTTGAGATAATCCCGTTATTGTTTGGTGGGAAATGACAGTTTCTGCTTATTCATGTGTTAACGAGGGATTAAATATTGTTTTTCATCACCATAATCTAAGATGGACTGGAAATTAAAATTCGAACATTGTGCATTAGCAGAGCTTTGAGGACCAGAATTTGTTTGCATTCACTTAGTAAAGATCTGCAAATTAACAGTTTAACAATCAAGAGAAATCAGTATCATAAAACCAGCACTGATGTTTGTAAAATGAAGTCATTACTTGCTAAAGGTAAAGAGTCAGAGAGAGAAATAGTTCGCAAAATGACATCCCTTTGCAAGAGCAAAGTGCACAGCAAACTGCTGTCAGCTGCAGTGGTCCCTGGGCATTAAATGGACTAGGTAATTTTTCTGTGGCAGAGAATCATGCCCCTTTTTCTTGTCACAGGTTCTGATACTCAAACACTTGATATGCTTAGATCACATTGAAAAATAGCTCCATGATGGATCTATCCGTAGCACTAAAAGCAGTTATACTGACCGAGGAGCTGTTTTCATGCATGCCAAAGTGCTGCGCTAGTGCCCTATCCAGGTCTTGGCATGCAGCACATAGATGCATATAGTTCTTTCCTGAAATGAGTGTTTTGCTGGAGCTGCAGTATATAGCTATAAAGGATCAGTTATTTCCTTCATGTTTGTGCCTAATGCCCAGCAATGCAAATCAGTGATACCTACATGTACCAAAGTGAAAATAAAGACCTGTCAGTGACATTCTGCAGTTCAGGAAACATTACATTGCTGTTTCTACAGAAGCTTTGAGTTACAAATTCAGTTAAGTAGGTTTTCAATTCTGTTAAAAAAGCCCCGATATTTCCCTTTAATACTAGCCAAAGTGCAAATAAAACAAACTAGTTAGTGAAAACTAACAAACCTTAGTCAAAGCAACTCAAACATCTGCCTAACCAAATACTGAAACTATCTTATCTGGATAAATCTTGCTGATTCCTAGAAAAAAGGAACAAAACTGAGCTTCAACAAAACTAATTTAATAGGAATCCTCATGCTTTCATTTAGAACCTTATTAAAAATACACTAAAATGTGATTTTATATGTATAGCACATAAAGCTTTACATCCTGAAGGATGCTGAAGTGATGGACATGCAGCAGCGCTACATCAATGTTGCCTCTGAGGGTGGAAAATTAGCAATGTACAAGTGTAAAACTGTTCTGGGCAGGATGAATAAGAATGTGTTACCAAATCCTCAGCCTTCCCAGAAAGAGAACAGATCTCAGGTTTTACAGCCTAGAACTAACAAACCTACTACAAATGGCACAGCAATTCTCGCAACTACATGGAAGAAAAAAAGTCACTACCTGCAACTGAAGCTTGAATTCTGAGGAAAACACACACCTTTAAGACCTGTGCTGCAAAGCAGACTGAGCTGAAACTGCCTGCTGTCAATAGTCCCTGGCCTGGATCTTAGACTTAGAAGCAAAACGCTCTAGAAGAGTACTAGGTGGCACAGGACATAATGTGGGTGACCATGACAACAACAAAAAAGTACAGAGCAATGTGAGACCATGGCATGCTCTATGCCTGTTCTTGTTTATTTTACTAATGCAGATGTACGTATAAGGCTCCTGATGCAAGGGATTCATACAGAAATGTTGGATGTTTAACGGCTTGCATCTTAGCCCAACACACTTACTCTCCTGTGCTTACATAATGAGGAAGCATTCGCTGTCCAGGAACTGAGAGAGAGAGGGCTGAGAGACTGCGATCTGCCACCTCTTCCTCTCCTCAAATAGTTAAATCTGTGTTTGAGATAGCTTGAAATCCACATTTGCCTGCCAGGATCAAGCTCTTGACTCTGGAGGTGGAAGAATCTCCCTTCTCACAATTTCTGACCAGCTCTATCACTCAAACTTCAGACAGTTAAACAGAATCTAATCTTAATCTATAGCTTCCCCAGCCAAACCATTACACCGCTGAAGATTTTGTTTTCCTTTCAGTCATAATGAACTGGCTGCTGGTAGAGAGAGGATGCTGAATTTCATGAATCAGTACAAAAAAATCATGTTCTCCTATATAAAGGCCCTGCATATCTTCTTTATGAATATATCAAATGCAGGCTGCCAAAACATAGGATAGATTATAACATTAATTTTTAAGCAGAATTACCCTGCAGTTTGCTTAATGTAGTTGGTGCTGGTATCTAAATCTCTTTACTCTACAGATCTATAATGGATTGTAAAAGAAACTGTGCTTTAAAAACAACAGCATGACACGGCCTAAAACCAAGACAAATCCTTACAACAAACATATGCTACTTTTTAAACAGAACAATGTTAAAAAAGACAAAAAGGAACAACACTGGTAGGATGCATAAGTTCTTGAAGCCACAAGGCAAACCGTATCTTGTTTCATTTTACATGATACTGAATAAAAATTGAATTGCTACAGTTGCCATGGCAACTGCCACATCACTTGGCACTTCTGCTCCTTTAAATCACACAGTGCTACTGTAAAGGAATTCATGAACCAACATGACACTTGAATACTTGTGCTTTTTATACTGTTTCAGGAGAAAAACATAAATCAATATAGATGGATAGTTGTCTCAGAAAATCAGGTTTGTTGTATTTTTCTTAACATTATAATCTCCTCATTTCCTTGTCGTGTTCTTTAGAAATTTATAAAGAAGGTGGAGGGCGTTGTCACAATCAGAGCACATGAAAAGAAATTACTGATGACACCCGATTTCCAAACTGAAGCTGTGACCTGTCATTCAGATGTCAAAATGACTCTGCTATGCAATATTCAAATCAAATACAAGGGATAAACATTGGAACTTTGCCCCTCCACAACCAGAGATGGTGTGATATGTGACAGTAGACAGTCTCAGCAGCATCCAGGCATCTCTTTAACTCTAAACTTATCAGTGTCTTAAAAGGAAAGTCTGACTATATACTTCAAGCTAAGCATATTCTAAATATTTGCAGAGTTGGGGCCATGATTTTTATTGTTTTAGTATGTTCCGCATATAATATGCAGTCACAGAATGTATATGACAAAATAATGTAGTAAAATGATATACATATTCATACTGCATATTTTTTGTTTTTATTTTGCTGTTTATTAACACTATGGATGCAATTTATTTGAAAAGCAGCCCTCTAGTGGGCTATGTACCATAATGAATAGTTAATAAATAGCATTAACATTATATCTAAGTATTAGCTAAAATGCATTTTGCAAAAACATACAAGATCTTAAATAAATGAGCCATAGAGCTTCATCATTCTCTTTGGAGAAATTTAATCTTCTGTTTAGCTGTATTCCTTAAAGCTCTTGAAGCATTACTTCAAAACACTACTCTACGGCTAACTTATGATTAGCATCACTTTACTATACATGTACACATGTGTAAAAAGCTGTAATAGTGAGATATTATTCACTGTCAGTAAAACTCCATAAAAGTAGTATATTACTAGTAGCATTTTATGTAAAATATAATATATGAATTTTTAAGGGTTACACAGCTTTAGAATTTATAACTTGAGGGACGGAGGGTAAGGGGATAAGGTAAATTTTCCTCATTGTACCTTCATCAAGCATATTTCTAGGACTGCATTCCTTAACTTTTTCATTTAGTGTTATTTTTTTTATTCATGTATATAGCCTTAAAGTTACATACCTTAAAGCAAAGAGACCATCTGTGACCTGATGTATGCCTTGCCCATAGCAACATAAGTTGCTCCAAAACACTGTCCCCCTGGAAATCTCTGCTCAACTGCTAATCAACACAGCCACAGTGATCAGCAGAAGCCAACAGCAAGAGATGTCTGCTGGATCTCCAGTCCCAGATTTCACACAACAGGAAAAAATGAATGCGCTGATCTCCAAGGCGTAGGTTTTGTAGGAAAAGATGCTGAAAGCAGGCTCACGGAAAAAGCCCTCCCTGGTGTCCCCTGGTCTAAGAATGCCTACACTGTAACACAGAGGTATATTCTCTCGTATTCACCTGTGCTCCAGTTCAGCCTAATTAGTTCTAGTAAGAGGAGGGTGGGTTTCAATGGAAGTTGAAAAACTTAGTTCTGACTTGGGTTAAAACTTGAGTATTTATGCATGCACAGCTGCTGCTCCTACACTGTGGCCAGTGTCAGAACTGCCTTATCTAACTGAATGAGAATACAGCACCCCCTCCCAGTCCAGAGTACTTCTGGGCTTCAGATAAGTAGCATTTGCTGACTGCCAAGGTGTCTTTTTAAGAAAAGCAGCTGGAGTAGATCCCAGGTGCATTTGGCCTTCACAAGCCAAAAGACAGCCCTTAGCATTCTATCTAGTAGTTGGAAAAGATCAGAAAAAAATGACACCTTATTCTTCAAGAACTGCAAATGATTTGTCAGATTCTGCACTCACTTTTTTTTTAAGGATTTACATATAATTCTGGGCAAAATCTGGATACACAGACATTAATAACAAAATCTGGCAACATTAAGGAAGATACTAAGTTAGAAATCTGACTCCTGCCTCAAAAAGGCTTGCACATCACTGAAAAGTCTGCCTTATCATGTCCTCTAGCTTCACTAGAATTTTTAAATGCAGTTTTCTTTACGCAACATCAACATAATTCCACACCTATCAAAATATCTCTAAATGAGAATATCCTGAAACATGTCAAAATATCACTATTTTAGAACATCTAGAGGTATGACAGTGTTCGTTGCACATTATTTTGGTTTGTTTCCATTTGGTTTAGAAAAACTATTCTCGTTCTTATGTCTAACATATGATAACCATGATTCAAATCCTACAAATGGTTCCAGTTCTAGTGATCAGTGTATCATGTACAACCCTACTAGGAAACTGAGAGTTACCTTAAATAACATATTCCGGAGTGGGTGCTGTTTTACCAGCTCAAGACATAAACAGCGCCATTCCCTTGGTTTGTTTCAGGCCTTGATTCAGGTAATTTGTTATTCAAATAACAGACTCTTGGCCTCCAAAACCTGATTGGAATCATTACCCTTTCTTGAGCCAATGTAGAGCCTGACCTGTTAGCTGAAATTGTGGCTGAAAACTAATTTCAGTCAAAGGCTGGATAATCAATTATCTTTTCCATGCCATAGTAACTGGTTTTGAACCATTATTTGAAATTTTCTTAAACTGAACCAAACAGAGTCCAGTCACAGCCAAGTTCAGTGTCGAACTGAAAAATACTCTGCTTTTATAGCAATACAAAAGTGCTTATGTGAAGAGAAAGAAGTGGTTAGGTTCCTAAAGGATGTGAAAGAATTCCGGGTTACTCAGTGACCTCTGTGCAAGGCTGAGGTTTATGGTGCCTGCTGAGCTTCCTTGGGCTGGAGAGCAGCACCTGAGCACAAGTCCAGCTGGACCAACATTTGCACAGTGCTTGGGCTCCCGACCCTGCTGAATACTGAACTCAGCAGTAGTCAGGTGGAACTGCACTGCTACTAAAGAGGATTTCCCTCCATGTGAGACCAAATGCTACTCTGAAGATCTTGCAGGGGTGCTCAGCTGTGCACAGCAACAAATTCAACTCTCTTTTCTGCAAAATGCAATGGTCCACATCAAGTTGGAAATAGGAGAATGGAGTTGTGGGTCCTGCTTTAAAGCTCTTGAGTATTTTTACCAGTACTATGCCTCTCATTATGCAAATACACACATAGATAAACAACTCTTACATTCATACCCTCACATACACTCAACTAGAGGAGGTTTTTGAACTTCTGAAGATGACCTTAGGACTTCAGAGATCTATTTCATGTGTGGAGGATCAAAAGAAAATACCTCAAAGACAACAGCAGCTTCATTGTACCTGAATAAGCAAGAAGGTGTGAAAAGCTCATGATGAATTTGCATGGCACAAACACCATGCATCCAATGACTCAAGCAAATCTTGGAAGCCTACTGTATTGGACTTCTAGACCCATTATAGGCATTGGAAAACTCCAAATAGAAAATAAACATTTTATGAAATATAATCCAGAGGTAGTGAGGTCTACAGCAGTGCACACATCCTTGGGACTTCAGTGTTGGTACTGGTTTTCACTACATCAGAGTTATTCCTGGTTTCCTGATATACCAGCCTTCTTACAAAGAAAATAGGTGACAAAATAATCAGCACTTCGAATGGTACACAGCACGTCAACCTCCAATCCAACTCTCTGGATCCCTGCAATGTTTAATATTCTGCTGGCAAATGTTAAATGTTGAGATGTATGCACTGTGCATGTACCAATAAGGGTCTGTTCCACAATGACCTGACAGAAAGCTTTGCTTACCTACTGTCCAGACAATGTTTTGCACTGTATCTTCCCATGGAACACAGAACTTTCAAGTCAACATCCTGATACATGAGCAGCTTCTGATGTTTCATCTTAGGAACTCATTTTTAATCCTGCTAAAGCAGAGCCTACCCTACGTTGACACAATGCAGCTAGCCTCAGCTCCATTAAAAAACCCCAAAACCTCACTGAAGCTGTGGAAATCTTTTACATAACTTAAGGATGATAAACTGTATTGTAGCTGCGGTAGACTCCAGACCCATGTTGTTAATGACAACATAGCACTTCTTTATGCAGTGACATAAAAGCAATTTATCAGCCCTCCCCAGACTTGACTGAATGGCTCAGTAAGCTTGGTGTGAATTTTATAATCTGTTGTTGCTTTTGAAATGCTTTTCTTGAGACAGAGAGAGAAAGCAAGAGATTGAAGAGCTCGGAGAAGTATTTTTCTTCTTCACAGAGGGAGAGACAGTTTCCCTACACTGCACCCAAGGCCTGGGTATTCATTGATGATTACACATTTCTTACTAAAGCAGAAATCTGTTTATCATAGATCAACACCTAAACCTGATTCCACTGTCCAGAGCAACACAGGAATTATTGCTGAGCTTAGAACAGTTCCTGCATTTGTTTATACAGCGGCTCCGTTTGCCACCAGTATCTCAGCTATATTTCTCTTGAGCTGTTTCAGATATGAAACTTGCCATGCAAAATCAATCCTTTTTATTTTACAGTCCTGCAAGTGAAGATTACATATCCATTAACTTTGTCATGAATCTCACCTACTGTCCAAACAAAAAAAGCCATTTCTCATTCTGAAACTGAAGTTTTTTCTAAGTACTTTTGATTTGAACATCTTGACTTTGATTTAGTTACCATTATATAGAATTCCATTTCGACTGTGAAAAGAAGAAATAGAAATCCTCATTTAAGAAAAAGCTTCTTCAGTATGTTAAAGTATGTATTTTCTATTATTTTAAGACTATTAAACACCACAGTGAGTCAAAACCAAAGTGCAAACATGGATTAACTTAGATTTAACCTGAAATAGCCTGTCTCTGATACCCTGTCAACAAAGAAACAGATTGGTTACAGCACTCCTTCATTTTTCATGTAGGTGAGACTGCAGAAAGGTATTCATTATCTGATATCACAATCATATCTGATAAGACTTAGAAAGGGGAATGTACACAGCTGGGAGAATTCACATCCAACAAAATATATAAGCAGCTGAATAAATGCAAGAACATCACCTTAACGTTTCAAACCACTTGGTTCTGTTGTGGCTGATCACCATATCTCAGATGTAACATGGAATATATTTAGACCAAACTGCCTGCTTCCCTTTAGTTAATTCATTTTCACTTTTTGCCTTCTAAGAATACATATTGGGCAGATTGCAAGGTACAAACTTCTGTCAAAGCATTAATCCAAGTAGTATCACCAGGTTTCTTTTTACAGCTATGATAGCCTAAATATATGGAGGTGAGTTCTGCAATGCCTTTTGCTAAACCAAGCACAAGAAACAGACTGTGGAGACGTCTAGCCTAAAAACTTGTCCATTTTTTTCCAGTTCTGTCATCTGTTCTTACAAAAAAAGCTAGGAAGTCCTCAAGGCTCTACCTCCAGTACATCCTTATACTACCATAGTTACAACAACCTTATTAATAGAATGTGGATTAATGATGCACTGAATAGGTGACAACTTCTTGCATTTCAAGCATCTACCAAAAGTGCTTTCTTTCCCTATTGAGCATATATGAGAAAACAATTAATTTAAGAGTAAGCATCTGAAGTGAAGTGGGCATTCCTTTTCCAGCTGACACTGAAGTCAACTAGAATCCGTTCAGTGACTGGGATAGGACAAAATATATGGAGGTTTTTCACTAGCATGAGGAATGCTGTTGTGTAAAATATTACTTAATGGAGCTTCCATAGTCTGTGACACAGTCCTGATTCTCCCGTTATTTAGAATAAGACAGGGCTTGTGGATAAGCCAAATGCAAGTTTCACTCTGGCTTGAAGGCAGGACACAGACTGAGGTGTACAGCCATGCTACAGGTTATACTTCCCAGCTCTTAAGGTTATGCACCCTTGGAACCTCAACTGGTGTAATCAGCTCCAGTTAAGGAGATACGTTGGTTTCCATTTTCTGATGATTTCATCTATGTTTGTTTGCAAGTTTTAATTCTTATAGCTTTGACCCTAAGCATCAGTGTTGGTACCTCTTCAGGATCAATTCTTTCAATGATGTGAATAAAGTTACACAAAGAACTTCAGAAATCCTGGCTAAGTTCTCAGGCATGAACTGATAAAAATGATAAATACAAAAACTTAAAATCAGTAAAAAAAAGAAAAAAAATTCCTTCAGTATATTACAAGTTATTAATTCATTGTTCTTAATACTGCGAATAATGTAATCATAATAAAAAAGCATTTGCCTAGCTCTGTCAGCATTCACTACTAGCAAAATTACTTAAATGAAAAGGAAAACCAAAAAAGATAGCTGTGTACACAAAATTAGCACGAGAATTAGCAATCACAGTGGCTCATACAAGTTCCTTAGCAGATCGCATCATCTTTATTAATAAATGATGAACTGCTTAGTGGAGTTTTTGCTTAGTGATATCACCATAATAACAGACACATGTTTTATTTATGTTTCAAGTTAGTTACATCCAAAATAAGCAAGTCATTCACCGTCAGATTCTGTCTAACGTCTGAAGACACTTTACCCCAAATTTAAGCTTTCGTTGATCTAGATAAGATATCACTCCATCAAAACCAAGGGGAATAACATGACGAATTCAGTTGCTGTGCTCATCTTTGGGGATTTTGTTCCTGTGATACAACAAAACAAAAACCTGCTTTTCTTAAAGCCGGCTGCACTTTTCTCATAAGGATGGTATTTTTTTTCCTCTGTGGGATACAGTGCTATTTGTGCAGCAGATTGTATTTTGACAGATGCAACTGTATCACAAAAAGGCCCTTAGCACTATCAGACTGGTTGCTCACAAACGTTCAGAAGCTCCAGGACTTCTTAAAAAACCCAACAATTAAAATGTTTTTGAGAGTGTAAAATGCCTCCAAGCCACTTACCTCCCCCACACCAGTCTGCAGGATTTTCAGTCCAGTTGTCTTTTCAAGCTTGTCTTTGTTTACGGCTGTAAGGAAAATTAAGACCGAGTTAAAGGAAATCTGGAATATGCATGATTTTGCAGCATTTAGAATATAACCAATCCTCTTTCCTCCATCAATAAATTCATGACTGTTCCTATGTATGCCATCTACGGAATATCTTTTCCTGATAGCAACCCTGCTAGTGAGTTTTCTGAATGCATAGGTAGGCCATTAATTGTTCACTATTATGTGAAAAATAGAAAAAGAGAAACTAATTCTAGTTCTCTGGTAAACACAGTACAACACACATTTAACACATATACACAATATGTTTGGACAGTTCTCTTCAGTGAAAACTTCCCACTGTCCTCCTTGTAGTGAAGGTGCAGAGCAGCACTTTACCACTGCAACAGCACTGTCACTGTAGTGCACTTCACAGCAAACTCTCACATAGCAGGTAAGATAGTTTATTTCACAAATAGGGGTGCATGCACAATATTTTATTTTTTTGAAATTTAGGGGTTTTCCCTTTTATCATCTTGGATGTCAGTAAAAATATTCAAAGCAAAAATAAAGTAATCAAGCATAAACCAGCTAAATGCAAAATAGAGGTGGTAACACTAAGACTACATGTATACTTGCAACCCAAATATGCCCAGGGCATGAATATGAGCACTGTCTTATTATTGCCTGTACTTTTAAATCATGACTATGGTCTTCAAATGATTTTGGCCTTTGCCCACTAATATTCGCACCAAAAAAAATTACCAGCCACAGTTCTGGGGACAGCACAAGGATGAGATTATTCTTGTCTTGGGGTACGGGTAAGGTCATCTTGTTTTACATAGGAAGACTTTAACCTTCTAAATACAAACTGTGTCAGTTGGACTCATGGCCAAAACCCAGGTACCTGACTTGATTTATTTATGAATAGAAATGAAGCCCTGCAGCCTTGTTAAACTCTTCTCCCTTTAGCTGTCTAGTTATCAACTATGTAATCCAAGTGAGTCATCTAAATTCTCTCTGCAGTCAGTGGAAAGGGATGGACATTTAATACAATGAGTCATCTCGTATTATCTTACACACATCTGCAGGCACCTATCTCTTTCCTTTTATTACGGACACAATTTGGATAGACTAGGCTTTTCAACTGAAGTTGCCTAAAGGAAACATTCCTACCAGAAATGACAAGAAGTGTGCTACAGCACATTGCACACTGGAAATTTACATTAAAATACTGAAAGGAAATTTCTTTTTTTTTTTTTTTTTAATTTGCAAAAAATACTTTTTAATTGTTGCAGTTCTAACCACATTCAAACCAGTTGAGATTACAGCAGACAATCCTCAGAAGCAATATTACCATGAATTGATACTTTATTTAGTTTGTCCAAAGTGCCATACAAATGACTCACATTTATTTCAGAGGCAAGTTGTGTCATTAGGGCTCAATCTCACCTCAAATATCCAAAACGTGAAAAGATTTAGATAAAAGAGTTTATGTGCAAAGACTCAAGAAGTAAAACTTCAAGAAATTCTAATACCAAGAAACTTTCCTGTCTGCCTTCAGCAAGGGATGAATACTGCCTATGATTTAAACGGAGTGAAACGTTCTGTCCACCTTTTAGACCCACATAGCTTTTTTTCTTCTTTTTCATATGCTAGCGATTAAGCAGATAGCAACACGGAGTCCCAAGTTAAGAAAGCTTAAAAACATTTTGCTGAATGATAGCCTAAAAACTACATGCACTACTCACATACTTAATACTTCTGCTATACTCTATACATTCACAAGTAGATCGATTCCATCTGGAGTAACAAGGATCACATGAGAAAAAAAAGAGTTGCCTGGACCATGCAACTTGAGGCTACATTTTCAC
Organism: Coracopsis vasa; assembly: GCA_026283785.1. Taxonomy (NCBI): domain Eukaryota; kingdom Metazoa; phylum Chordata; class Aves; order Psittaciformes; family Psittacidae; genus Coracopsis; species Coracopsis vasa. The sequence continues at coordinate 23,155 of JANHGB010034071.1, forward strand.
TCTGTTGTAGAGATGTTGTGCAGTACGAATTTCCAAAAACAGGTAAATCTTTGCAAACAAGCTTAATATTGGCTTTGAGTACTGTACTGTGGACTGTGTACTCTGTACTTTGTACTGGACTATTTTGCTTCACTGATGGCTGATGGCCTGCAATGTCATGTAACAAGATTCACTCTTTTGGACGTATCATTTTGTTGCCAAGGTGTGCCATGCTACCACACTGATACCTCACACCCAGCATACATATTAAAGGAAGATTTCTATCAAATGCAAAAATATAGAAAAAAGATTAATAAATCTTTTCTGTTATAAAAACACAAAGCTCCACAGCTCCTTCAAAGAAATTGAATGGTCCAACAAATTATTCTCTCGTAGCTTAGAATAAAGAAAACTGCACAGCAGAGTGGCTGCAAATTAAACAGTTATAAGTAAACAACAAAGCTTAAATCCCAGGGTGTAATTTCCTACCACATGTACAGTTAATAGAAAATACTGGGTCTGCTGAATCACTGAATTTTATAATTACTATTACATATTTGACCTCCTTTTCATAGGTTTCCTGCAGACTTTAATTATTGATGCTTTGATTTTAGAAACAAAAAAAGTTTACTTAACACCCCCCCTTTCCCCCTTGATATCGGCTAAAACACAAAGGACATCTCTGACAGCCATGCTAACACAAACCCTGCCAAAATTAGGAGGCATGAAGGCACGACGTGCTATTGATTAAATCATAACCTGAAAACGGTCAAGCTCTGGCACTGTCAAATTACAGAGCGAGACACAGCAGACAGTCTCCGGCATGTTCACTCCAGGCATGTACAGGAGGATATTTTAGCTAACCTTGAACTCCACAAGCAGTTCAGGAAGGTCAAGAAATTCTGTCAAAAATGGTGCTGAAGCGGAAGCAGCAACTACATATCAAGCAGCTGCTTCAAGCTGCAGAACAGTGAATATAATTACTTAACTTTTAATATACATAACTATAATTGAGAATTTAAGACAATAAAACATAGTTGCTATCCTATAGACAGATGAAGAAGTGGTGGGAAAATAAATTCAGATATTAAGGACAAGCTACTAATCCTTTGAAAACTGGCACAATTTTTTTTTTAAAGTAAACTAGTGTACTGTCTGCTAGCTTTTATTCCAATACCAATATACAGCAGAAGATATTTCTGTTGCAAATTTCATGAACTGGAAACGATAACTCTGGGTAACATGGTATATTGCACATTCCAAAGTTGATTTTTTAGTTTAAAGACCTGAAATATGAATGGAGAACGGACAAACTCATCAGTAAAGAGGCATAATAAAAACAGCTATTAAATAAAAAATTAAAAAAAAAGCAAACCACAACCCCAGTTAGCAACATATAAATCCCTTTTTTAATCTTCCACTGAAACAAAAAGGGCTTCCAAACACACAAAAAAGGAGGCCTTTAAATTAAATTCACTAGATGAAGGATATGCAAATTACCTGAAGAAGCGGAGGCCTATAATGTTCTCAAAATTCTGCAATAGCCTATTTAATTAGTATTTTAATTTATCAGAATAATTCTTTGCACTTGACAATTTATGCAGTATTCCATATAATTAAGCACGTAGCTACAGCAGAATAATTTTGCCTACTCTCTGTATACCAGTTATTTTAACCTGAAAGAATCTGTGGAAGTCTTTTCTGTGATCTAAATTACAATGGGGACAATTTAATGGCTTTGCTCTGTTAGAGAGCATGATGAGGGTGTCACTGAATGTTTAAGGGTAGGGATTGTCACTCTTCATAATCTCCACTAACCTGAGGGATATCTGATGTGTTTTCTGAGAGCTAACATTTATTTCCTTTAGCAAAGTTATCTGTCAGTGGCATAGTCAGGAATATAAGTGTCTAGTTTCGTAGTTGGCACTTTGAACCTTGGAGTCCATTGGTTATTATGAGAAGCAAGTTATACAGGGCTTCAAGCAGACCTCCGGTGTCACTACAGCACTTCTGGAAGAAGGAAGCCCTGAGAAATGAGTGATCCACAGAGGTCTGCTATAAAGCAGGTTGCAACTCTGACTTACTTGTGGGAGCACAGGCTGGCACAAATAAGATGAGGGAAGGGTATATGCAGGAGGCTTCCTAAATCTATCTCTTGTGCTACTGCAGGATTTACCTGCTCCAGAGAAGAAACCATCCTTAAATATGAAAAGTATTTGTGGAAAGATGGTGCCATTGACAAGGAAACCTTATCTTCCTGCTGTGCATCTGACTTTGAGAGTGCGCTGTATTTAATTAAATGTAGGGGGGAAAAAAAGTACTTACAGACATACAATTCCCCTGATGTCTATTACATGCCCATTTTAGAATAAGACAATTCATGCCCTAGACTCACTAACTATATTGACTGGACCTCTGGTCAATAAAGTGATGCAGGGTAATTAATTTGGATTTACTGTAGGCTGTCAGATAAATTCTACAATAACTGTCTTCCCATCAGCTTGCTGTAAAGCTCCTTCCATATAGCCACACTCATAAGAATTTCCCCTTTTTGAGTAAAAGAAAGGGAAAAGGAGGACGGGAAATCCAGAGAGATGGTAAGTGCTTATTACAGCTTTGAAGTCTTTAACAAGTTTTCTAAATCTAAGACATGCAGATGTTGCATTTATTTACATCAAGTCAGTCTTTGCTTTCTCCTCCCCTACAAAGAACCCCCTGATTATGTGAAAAAAATACGGTGGACCAGAAAGACTGCCTTGATGTTTGGCAGACCCATGCATTGTGCCATGCATATACATAAGAGATATACTAAAACCTTTTTCCCTTGCAATTCAATGCAAATGAATTCCCCTAATATTTGGGCTCTCTCCCTGTTGATAAGAACACAGTCCCAGAGTGAACCTATCTTTGTACAGTCAATGCATCTCCTAAAACTGCTGAGGCATTCACACAACTAAATGAGAATGGGACAGAGGAAAACCGCATTGTCAGTTCAGTGCTGACTCTTTTCCCTTCCGAACAACCTGATGTTACATGGGTTTATCCCACCTCATCCACTTTCCTTTTATGAAAGTAATTCAGAAGTACTTTAATGAACTTTGAATTAGATACTTAGGTGAAACCATTCCTTTTTGGAATACAAGATAAACGCTCCCTGACTTTGGTGTATGTCTACAGGATGGCTGTGAGGAGACCCTGTGCCCAGCCCTGGGCACTTCTTCCCAGGGGCAACAGCCTGTGAATTTGTAACAACTCTCCCCGGTCCAAAGTATTCAAGCAAGTTAGTCAAAAACACAACATGCGCATTCAAAATGCTCCAGCTTGAAACAAAAATGAATAATTCGAGTGGAGAGATACAAAGGAGAAGGGTCCCTTTACTAAATTTTACAGTTCAATTGGTGAGGGAGAAGTACACAGGCTGTGGGCAAAAGGTATCTTGTATTCCTGTCTTTACTGAGCGATGGCACATGATAGTTTGCTTTGTGGATAATTTCTAGTTAACTGGCAGCCAGGCCTGGAATGAAAATGGTTGCAGAAAAGTCAAAGATTCATAGCTGTACTAGCAACAGCCTGCTAAATATTATGTCACATTCAATTTTCAAGCAATTTTTCAAATAGTTTTAATTAGATATTGTTTCAATCTCATGTGCATTAATTCAATTTCTGATATCAACATTTCAGCTTTCAATCTGCTCAGATGCAATACCTTGCTGCCTGGAGTAATTTAAAACATTGTTTGCATCTCCAGCAATTTTGACGGCACGCATCCTTCACAACCTGGTCTAGCCAATAAAACCAGCAGATAGAAAATTCAGGCCATGTTCACCACTCCCAGTGCAACCTTGCATTCTCACAGATTTTGGTACAACACAGCCAAATCTCCATGCACACAATCAAGGAATTTTCTGTCTCTGTTTGCTTTTAATTCTCTTCAAAAAATACACACAAAATCCATTTGTCAGGCAAATAGCAGGACTGCATGTTGCCGTAAGAAAAAAATTGCCCCCATACTCGAGTAGCTGGCAAGAGCTGTATGTTTTTTTAATGGAATCACAGAATACCAGGTTGGAAGGGGACCTCAAGGATCATCTGCCCCAACCTTTCTTAGAAGAAGCAGTCTAGACAAGATGGCCCATTACCCTGTTCAGCTGAATGTTAAAAATGTCTTGTGTTGGGGAATCCACCACTTCCCTGGAGAGATTATTCCAATGGCTGATTGTTCTCATTTGGAAAATTTTACTCTTGTGTCCAGTCTGAATCATCCCAGGATTATCTTGTGCCCATTACCCCTCGTCTTTTCCATGCAACTCTCAGTAAAAAGGGAGACTCCATCTTCTTTGTAGCCACCCTTTAAATACTAGAACATGGTGATAAGGTCTCCCCTGAGCCATCTTTTCTTAAGGCTGAGCAAAACAAATTCTCTCACCCGTTCCTCCTGCAACAGGCTTCCTAGTCCTTTGTTCACCTTTGTGGTCCTTCTTGAGACCTTCTGCAGGCTGACCACATCTTTTTTGTACAGTGGGGACCAAAATTGAACACAGTTTTCCAGATGTGGCCTGACAAGCACTGAGTGGGATAATGACTTCTTTATTTCAGCTCGTGACACCCTTGTTGATGTAACCCAGAATCCTGTTGGTTTTGCTACAGCAGCACCCCATTCACTCATATTGGGAGTCTGCTGTCTCCCAGGACCTGCAGGTCCCTTTCCACAGAGCTGATCCCCAGCCAGGCAGATCTCAGCCTGTGCTATGCTTTTGGATTATGTTTACGGAAGAACTTACACTTTTCCTTGTTGAACTTCATAACATTCTTGTTAGCCCACTCTTTCAGCCTATTCAGGTCTTCCTGCAACAGGGCTCTGCCAGAGTGTCCACTTCCCCCTCAGTTTGGTATCATCAGCAAACTGTGTCAGGATACACTTGTTCCCATCTTCCAGATGGAAGAATATATTAAACATATGAATATATTAAACAGTGTTGGGCCCAGTATTGATACCTGGGGACCCCACTAGTGACAGGTCGCCAGTTCTAAAATGAACATTGTGCTACCACCTTCTTGATGCTGCCTGTCAGCCAGTTCCCTATCCCCCACACAGACCACTTGTCTAGACCACTAACCGGTATATTACAAAGCATCCATAACCCATTCATTCTAAACTCATTCACTAAGGCAACATCACTTTCTCTAAACCATCTATGTCTCATGTACCTAATGTCCCATGGTCAGATAATATTTAAGGACAGAGCAGCAAAGACCTGATACATCAGGACCTCATGTAGCTGTCTGTTCACATAGATAAGGTACATATTTTAAACACATTCTTTCTGCCTGAATGCTTGCATTGCTTTCTTTTCAATTATCTAATAAATAGGTGCTCAATTGTATGTTTTCCCTTAGCTGTTCTTTTAAAAGAGCTATTCTAAAATTGATATTTACATTGCAGTAAAGGAGTTTGGGATATATGTAATAATACTTTTGTATTTCTCTGGAGCTTTTTTAACGCTGGGATCATGTCTAGTAACTAAACTGTCTCAAGTAAAAAATCACTCAAGGTTCCCCTACTAGTCAAAAAAAGTAAGTAGGTATTGCCAGAGATTGACTTAAGCCATCCTGAGACAGGTACCATTTATTCATTATATAGAAATATAAGCCTGGAAAGGGCTGCTGAGTCAACAAATCGAACAAATCCTTTTTTTTTAACACAGGTTTACCCTTGTAAGAAACACATACATACAAGCTCCAAAATACTTCAACAGTAAAACAGTCCTATAGATAATGCTATGGCTATAGAGAGGAATTTTCAAGGTGTGATGTCAATGTGAAGTATGAACAAAAATGGTTAGGTGAACTACAGCTAGAGAAATGAAAAACCTTTGTCTACTCAACACTTTCTTGCAGAGCTTCAGAAACCCATTATCAAAAATATTCTCCAAAATAATATAACGAAGTTGGTGTCCATCAATAGAAGAGTTTTGAGTACTAAGAACAAAAATAACCATGGCTATCATAGTCTATGTTTTACAAATACAGAATATATTTCAATGAATTTTTAAAAGTGGCAATTTTTAATACTCTTGACCATTCTAATAGTGATAATTCAATGCTGCACATTATTTGGGGTGCAATGCATATATGTGTAAGGATTTGCTTGCATACATAAACCATCCATTATTTATAGCTAAAAGTGTACCAATTCAGTCAGTGTTAGGAGAAAATGAAGAAGTGCCATTCCACTTTTCACATCAGAATTCATTCACGTAACGAATTAAGTTTGTGACAAGTTTCAGCTGTGTACAGAAAATTCAGATAAAAAACCCCTGCAGACTTCTTAAAGTCCCAGTTAGCTTAACATTAAAGTTCACCATCATATGTTCAATCTCAACATTTACAAATTAGGAGGCAAGATTCAAGGTTCCATGTAATAGGCAGTTAAGAAGGACCACCTGGACCTCTCTCAGCCCTTCCAGTGCAGAGAAGTGTTTGCCTCCTTGCTTTCACAACACTGTGGAAAGTAACGCTCCATAAAATAAGCTTAAGGCCACAGTTTCTTTTCTTTCCTTTTAAATAAACAGGTCTTTGGAATAGCATTGTAAAAGAACAGTTTTTCTGCCTTCCTTTATTTATAGTCAAGACTTCAACAGATTGCTTTATTTTTTTTGTGATGAAAATACTACCAGAAAATCGAACAGGTAATGGCAGTTACTCAGTTTTTCAAGGTTAGCTATATATTCTAGTTTTGTATTCTGCTTTTCTGCTTATATTTAAATATCCTCTCCTTATACGTACTTCTTTTTGATCCCTCAGGATATCCACTGCATCTCCTTTTTGTGGTTTATTATTTTTAAAGAACCATGTCCTCTTCAAAAACATAAATTTTAAGATCCATTTTTTGTCCTTTTAGTGCTTTAGAGAAAGTAAAAAAAGTGTAAGCTTCTATGCCATCTGCATCTAATAGGAATAAAAATATTTACTTATATAGTGCCCAGGAATAGAAGTACCTAAATAAATTTTCTCCCCTGTTCTTTATTTTATAAGCTTTTATATTAACTAGGGTGGTTTATAAGCATAAAGAACCATTGAACTGATCCAGAAACTGCTAGTTATGGTTGAAGCTTTGTAGAAATTCAGGAAAAGCAGTTATCTGGAATTTAAGTGACCTTGTGTGGTTTCTTTAGAATAGATGATATGTTAGTGAGGGAAGGGAAAGGACTGAGCTTTCCAGAAGCCTACCAGCTGCTTTTTCTATAGCTTCTATTATTATTTTTTAACACAAAACAGTCCAAAGGGCTCAGGAAAAGAAAGCCAAGAGCAGTCATTGCACTTTTAAAGAAGTGATCCACTCTTCCTGAGAGTGTCCCTGGAAAGTACACTCTTTCATATTATAATATATAATTAAAAATACACATATTAGCCTGTAATTGCTAACCTTCATCTTTGTTATCTGTACTTTTTTTGCATTCTCCTGCTTGCACCACTTGGGATCTTCTCACATAAACAGCCTGAAATACATGAACTATTCTTTCTTATATTTAAAATCTGTCAAATCTTTGGATGGACACTGTAGTGTGTTTACACTGGTTTATGAAAAAATTAAGGGGCACTACCACTAATTCTCAGCATGCAAACTGTTGTTATTTTTAATAAATACACATTCAAGAACTGTATTTTTTTTCCCAGTCATTTCCTCAGTTAAGAAAACACCACCCTGTAGGTTCATTTCTTTAATGATCCAAAACAGAACTTCAAGCCATGTTATTTGTTATTCATTTACAACTACACTTACTGTCAGTCTTGTGGCATAAATGTAACAAGACTGAGTTGGGAAAACATTAGCAATATTTCAACTGACTGGCTGACTAAATCATGAATAACACAACTAATGCACAAGGTCATTCACTAACAAAATCTATTTGCTGTGCCTCAGAATAAAATGAAAATATTTATTACCAAGGATACCACTAGTAACAGGAGTCACAATAAAGCCTTCAGGTGAGAGTGAATGGAGATGATGTTAACTTGCCCATCATTTCTCACAGTAACTTTTCATAATTCTTCCTTTATGAAAACTTTGAAGGCTACTTTGATACCTTTAAAATAATTTCTTTAAAATCAGCAAAAAGTGGGAGGATGAGTGAAGCCTGTTTATAGTTCAGAAATACAGCCCCAATATTTTTTAAAGAATATAAACTTTAATCATATAATATGAAAGCATTATGTTTATCCTTGGGTGGGTGAAGTGCAAAGTAAGGAAGATAAATGCTTATCTAGAGAGATAAGTGGGTCCTAAATGCATTTACAGAATTTGCATGTGCACGTATGCGTGCAGGTCTGCACATTTGATGAGAATAAGGGGAAGGATTTAACAGGAAAGATCTAAGTGCATGAAGAGCTACTTTGCAGATCCTTGGGATACTCAAAATGTTATGATTATTACTGCATCATATACAAATTTTTCTCATGGCTAGGATCATTGTGGGAAAAACACTGGGCAAACATACAACTAAAAGGTGATTCCTATGCAAAAGAGCTTATATCTGCCAAATGACTGGAGAGAATAAGTGTCTACAGGGGAAGTACAGATAACAAGGAATCGACATTAGGCAACGTGACAGCAGAATACCAAAGCAGAATCCATCCACGCAGTACTCATTCCCTCTTTTTTTTTCTTTTTTTTTTGGCACAGGAAGTGATGTGATCAGCTAAGCTTTATAAATCCTTTAAAAACTCAAGCTCTTTCACCATTTCACTGCTTAGAAGAGCAGAGGAGACTTATTGGAAGGGTTTAAAATAAGAAGAAATGGCAGGAAAGGGCATTCTGATCACCTCTGCCTGAAGTGCTGGAAGCAAAGACAAAGCTTTCCTTTTCTATAACTGGTGTGATGGATGGGTCTCTCTTTTGCAGTCGGCTTAACCCAGTACTTCCTGGTGAGAATTTCTGCTGGCACCATCTCTCCTCTAACAATGCTATGAAAACATTTTTTAGGACATCCCTAAAAAGTACAAAAAAGGATACTTGGAGTGTCCCACTCCCTATGGTGCCAGTTCAATTGGAGTGGGTTATAAATCTGATTATAAACCTCTTATGAAGCAAAATGCTGTTCTATACCTCAGATATCCACGCACTTTGTGGGAGAATCCTATATTCAGAAATAAAAGTATTTCCGTCATGCTGGGCTTTTTTTTTTAGAGAAATCATAAGCAGCTGCGGAATATTAGAACTAAAGAAGATGGATGAATTGAGAGTGTGAGGCTCTGGGAGTAATACTGTGTTATCAGGAGCTAGCCCTGCCGGTAAAGAGTTTACAGTCCATCAAAATGTCAGCTACACACTCTTGTGAGTAGCCCCTTATCCTTTCTTTTTTTTCCCCAGAAAAAATGTGCATCATTAGCAAAAAACCCTGCTATTTAAACTATTCAAGCTTACCTGGTAAATTTTGACTGACATGGTTTAGAGAGTGATCACAGAAGCAGTTCTATGAGCAGATACAAGACAGCGGTAACCTCTGTCAAGGGTATGATAACCTCTTTCATTGGCACTGATGCATTCAAAAGAGGACATTGGTCCACAGCCTTTATAAGACTGTCAAACTTGTATGGATTATGCAATTTAACACATAGAAATCATTACTGCATACAATTTACAATAAATGTAAATGAAATGCCTATCCGCTTTATGCATATATGGGCATAGGTCACTATTAGAGTGCCAGCAATTTCAAGCAATTTCTGCATGCTATTTTCTGCAAAAATTAGCACAATAGCTTCCTTATGGGGTGAAAATCTATAGGAGAGTTAAAAGCTTGGTGAAATGTTTTCTGACTTCTCGCTGAGTGCTCCATTTGGCAGGGAGGCTTTCTCCTACCAAGACAAGCTGTAAACCACACCTGAAGCTGTGCATGAAGCCATCTTTGCAGCGCTCACCCCTCCCTAACAGCATGACCGCAGCACAGGCTTGTTTCCAGACCTTCCCCTTCATGCAAATATATGGAACCAGTTATAAAAGAAATATTTGCTACTGAAAAAAGAAAGGTGGCTATTACAAGGGCAGTGCAGATAATGACTTCCTCAGGAAAGAATTTTGTGAGAAAGTGGTTTGCATATTTCCTGACCCCCTTGCTTTTGTAGACTGCAGGATCCGTGACTGATTTCTAAAGGAGAGGATGTTCTTGGAGAAGCATTTTAAAATTCACTTATATATATATATATATACCTCAAGCACCAGAGACCTTTGCTTTATAAATACCTGCAATAATCTACACATATACACATAACATGTTATGTCTCAATATAAGATACATACATATAGTGTATTCCACTCACTACTCTTCAAAAATGAATACAGAACAGTAGTATAAACATAAATTAAGTATGAGGTATACATCTTCACCAATCAAGATTAATGTATATTATTATCCCTTGACCTCTTCTTAATATTCTATTTTACCATGTTTCTAAAATATTTATACCATACAGGGTGTTAAATTATAGCAATTAAGACCATAGTATGGTTTTATTAATATTTCATCAGGAATGTTTCATAATTTGAATTTCCCCGGTGCCCTTCTGTTGCTTTGCTGTACACTGTGGGGATGGAGGGCATTCCTGTCTTGTTCTTCTTCGTCTTTGCAGAACTTTACCAGCATTTTGCTCTATACAGTCAGGTACAGTGTTTTCCAGCTACTGACTTTTTACCTGGTGGCTGACTCATGTAATCATTTCAGGTTCTTTACGTCCCATTCTGGGACTCCAGCACAACAAAGACAGCAAACCAGAGAAAGACCAGAGAAGGGGCACTGAAGTGGCTGGAGCATGTATTTGAGAAGAGGTTGAGACCAATGGGCTTATTCAGCCTCAGGAAGTCTAAATGGTGATTTAACTGCTGCTGACTGCTACATGGGCAGGACAATGAAAAAGATGCAGCTAGACTTTTGCAGTGACTCGTACCAAAAGGACTTGAGGCAAACTGCTACAAAGGAAATTCTGATGGGACAGAAGGAGAAAAAATATATTTTCTCAGTGAGTGAGTGAGGGTTGAGTGTTGGGGTAGGCTGCGCTGAGAGGCTGTAGGATCTTTAGTCATTGAGATTTACGTAATTCAGGTGGAGCAGGGCCTTAAGAAGCCAAATTTCAGATTTGGACACAATGACCTCCAGAGGTCCCTTAGAGCTTAAATTTTTCTACTAATATAAATATATATAACACCTCTAAAGACAGCAATTCTTCACAAGCAACTGCATCATTTCATCCTGATGGTTATGAAATAATGATAAACTCTACCTTGAACTAGGTACTGCGTGTCTTTATGGCGAAAGGCTGCTATCCTCAAGAGTACCATCATGTCTCAGACCTGTGTTTATCAAAGCATTTTTATTTCTCGTTCATTTTGTTCTTACGCAGCAAAGAACTGAAAGACATGTTCAGCTGATGAATCATGGCCCAAAAGCACTGGAGCAGAGTGCAGAGAAACAGAAATTTGGGAAAATTCAAACCAAACTAACATTTGGGCTTTACGCCTAGTTTTTGTGGCACACAAATCTGCATGGTCGTCACAACAAAGCTGAACTAGGTTATGACAGCAAAACAGGAGAGATTGAAAAGACTAAAAAACGGAACATTATGGGACTAATGAAAAAATAAAAGGAAAGGGTTTTTTTAGAGAAAACAATATTATTAGAACAGGCAAAAAATAAATAGAAGTAAAGGAATAATATGCAATGCTGTTCAAGTATGAAGAAAGGTCTCTTCCTCAAGCAGAATAATACCATTGCATAAATAGCAGGTATTTAAAGGACATAACTGCTGCCAAAGTTTTACTGCTGCCAAAGCACAAGGCGGATAAACACAAAGATAGAAGAAGAAGAGAGATGGACCCACAGACAGAAAGAGGGATGAGGGTAAAGGTAAAACTACCCAAATGTTCAGATTAGGTTTTTCTACTGCCTATGTTTTACAGTCTGTATTCCAAAGGTGGTTTCATAACGCAATTTTAAATGTGTGAAAATTAGGCATTTAGTAAAAGCTTCTTGCCTATTTTCCCAATGGCTAATAAACAGAGGCACTTCCAGAGAGCACTTCATCCTCCCTCAGAAATACATCATTCACATGTAAAAAAAATGTTGCCATCCATTTTATATGCAGCCATGATATGCCAAAAACGGTGGGGTTCTGCAGCAAAGGTTCAAGGAACTGATTTGTGTGATACAGAAATAGGTAGGTGACCTCACAAGGAAGCAGGATACCAAATTAATGGGTGGAAAATCAAGATAGAAAGAAGTGGATGTCTCTGCTAACCCCAGTCTTAGTCACCCATACTGTAACAGGGAGGTTAAAATTCTACAGTGGTATTTTCATATAATTTTGAGACTGTAGATTCAAACTCAAAATTAATTTGTGGTTTTCTCCTAAAAAAAAAATCAATATTTTTTATCCATCCATATATTTCATAAAATCATAGAATGGTTAGGGTATTTGTATTATCTTATACAATCTAGGATATAATATAGCAGTAAATAATACTGAGATAGAGTGATAAAACTGGCTTAATCTCGCAGGAGGGTAAAAGAGTTAAAATAATATTTTAGTTCATTAACTTTAAAATATCAAGGGCAGTTTTTACTAGGTACAGACTACAGATTTTTTATTTCCCTAAATCATTACGTTGCTTTTTTTGTGCTGCAATTATGTAGTAAATATGTAGTTAATATATAAAAAATACTTGAATATATTGTTTCATTCAGTACTCAGCAGCCTATTTTCAAAATAATGGAATGTTCTCATTCTTGTATCTTCATTTGATAAAAAAAGTAGAAATTCATGTATTATTAGAATAATATTTATTGATTTCAGATAATATCTACAAAAAACTTCCTCTCCCCAAAAAAGTTTGCTGAATAAACAAGTTGACAAATTATCAGGAGGAACAAGTGCCTCAAGGGTTATCCTGGAAGGATTTGGTGGTTGTGGAAATTCTTATAAATGGAGGCACCAGTAAAAGAGCACAGCTCTCTGTATTACCTTGTCACATAGCAGGAAGAGTTGATGTTCCTTCAGGTAACATTGTGCACATATAAAAAATGAGTAATTTCAAGCAATTAGTTTCACCAAAGACTGAATGAGAATCTGAACATCCTGCTGTCTTGCAAGTGTAGCTATGAAGAAGAAAGGAGGTTTGTTTTTCACGCATAGAATGGGTAAGGAGATGAATGCAAGATAATTAATGGGTTGCTGCATCTCTTGTTTTTGACAGCCAACTTCATTAGATGTTCTGTAATTTTGTATCTGGTCAATTCTTTGCATCAAGTTAGGAATGCAATTCCTACAAAAACTCATCTATAATGGATGAAAGCACCCAGGTCTTGTAAAAAAGAGATATATGTAGGATGTAATTATATGTAAAGTGTATGTGTGTTCTGTGTATGATGTATGAGGCTGGAGAAGGATTTGCATATGTTTGAATATTCATTAGATCTTCAATATCTTCTGAAACAAAATGCAATAAAGGAAGAAATAGAAACAGAGATAACAGGGAGAAGATGCATCTCTTTAATATTTCTAATTTCACACTGTGTAATGATCTACCCATCTATTTTCTTATTTAAAAATATCAACAAGATGTTTGATATTATAAATAACATTAAATAATAGATATTAATAATTCATTATAACCTTGCATTCAATTACAATCTTTAAATTAAATACAAATATATTAATACTTTAATAACAATTAATATAAAATTAACTTTTAAATATAGCACCGTATTACTGTGTGGCAATTATATTAGTAGTTAGAATACTTTAAGGACATAAGCCCATCTAAATCAAACTGTAGCACTGTTGACAATTCATTAAAAGGAATCAAAATATACCACTTATTTGGTAATTACAACATATAAATACAGCCCCACTATCATATAGATCATAGCACTGCATCTACCTCATTCTTTTAAACTATCATATTATTACTTGTGCAGTTTTACTATGTACTTAAAACACACTATGCCTCCGGGCAGATGGGGAGGGGTGTAGCTGTTTACGTCAATGACCAGCTGGAACTCTGCCTGTGGATGGGTGACGGGCCAACCAAGAGTTTGTGGGTTAGGGTCAAAGGGAAAACTGGGGGTCTGCTACATTATCATGGGGGTCTGCTACATTATCATGGGGGTCTGCTACAGGCCACCCCATCAGAAGGACTCTGTGGATGAAGCACTCTATAGACAGATAAGAGCAGCCTCACACATGCAGGCCCTTGTCCTCATGGGGGACTTCAACCATCCTGATATCTGTTGGAGAGATGGTACGGCCCGGCACAAGCAATCCAGGAGGTTCCTCAATTGTGTGGAAGACAACTTCCTCTTGCAAGTGATACAGCAGTCAACAAGGAGAGGTGCCATGCTTGACCTCTTGCTCACCAACAGGGAGGGGCTGCTTGGGAATGTGATGCTCCAAGGCAGCCTTGGCTGTGGTGATCACAAGATGGTGGAGTAGTAAGATTTCATGGGATAAAGCCCTAGACGGTAGGGGGGCCCAAGACTGCTGGCTGATATTCAAGGATCAGCTGCTGGAAGCTCAGGAGCACTGCATCCCAACAAGAAGGAAATGGGGCAAGAAGGTCAGGAGGCCTCCATGGATGAATAATGAGCTGCTGCAAAAAAGTAGAAGGGAAAAAAAAAACTTATATAAGGTGGAAGTGACAACAGGCAGCTTCAGAAGAATACAGGGACATTGTCTGGGAAGCTAGGGATCAAATCAGGACAGCTACGGCCCAGTTAGAACTCAGTCTGGTCAGGGATGTGAAGGACAACAGGAAAGGCTTCTATAGTAGGTATGTCACTAACAAATAACAGACTAGGGATAATGTGGGCCCTCTCTGGAAGGAAAAGTGAGAATTGGCTACCCTTGATTAGGAGAAGGCTGAGGTTCTCAATGACTTCTTTGCCTCAGTCTTCACTGGCGAATGCTCTGACCACACCACTCAAGTCTCAGAAGGCAGATGCAGGGACTGTGAGAATGAAGACCTTAGGCCCACTGTAGGAGAGGGTCAGGTTCAAGATCATCTTAGAAACCTGAACATGCACAAGTCCATGGGACCTGATGAAATCCATCCATGGGTCCTGAAGAAGCTGGCAAATGAAGTTGCTAAGCCACTGTCCATCATATTTGAAAAATCAT
>JANHGB010034072.1:0-12904 GCA_026283785.1 Coracopsis vasa
TTTACTTCACAATCAAGTAGTCAGTTCTACCTTTTACACTTCCTGCCTTTTTGTGCTAGTCTCTGATTATACATATTTTTCCACGGATTCAACAGCTTCACTGCCAGAATGTCGTCTCCCAAATTAGCACTACGGCAAAGACTAACAGTTTCCTAAACCCAGCCTGTTTGTAGACAATTGGGAGCCTGTTATATACTTTACACACACTATCTACTTGCATTAGCAGACTTGTCCCCCATCCCACCATGTTACATGAAGTTATCTGTGCAACAGGTTGTTGGGATAAGCACGTTTTCTAAACCAAAGAGTCAAAGAGCTGTAAAGGATCGAGAGCAACTGACAGAACAGATGGCTAGTTTGTAAAGCATTTCATAAATGCGTTTGTAAAGCATACCCTCCAAAACAACCACTTACAGACAGAACTTCCATTTCTAACAAATCACCTCTGGCATCTTCAGCTGTACCACTGACTCAGTCAAAGGGCTTATGATTAAATAGAAATCATGGCACACTCAGTTGACTCTTCAAGCCCTGTCTAGCTCATTTTTTTCTTTAGCATTGTATTTGTCTCTTTCCTGTTGGCTCAGTCTTTCAGGCCAACATTGCTCTAGTTTTGCTGCAGTTATTCAAGTTATCAAAACCAATTTTGATAATGCTGTTCCTTCTGTCTTCCCAGAATTAATAAGCCAACATTCTGCAAACCACTTCACAGCCATCCTATTGGAATTAGCTTTAAAGAGGCAAGCATTTCTTTGTCCAGCCAAACATTTAATTGATTTTGACACTACACATTTGTTCCCTACTAGGTTTTATGCTGGTTTTGTTTTGGGAGATCCTACTCACACATTATTTTCATTTCACTCTAACGTTCATTCCTTTGACCCTCTTTCTCCATTTTCCCCCAGGAGTAGCTTTAATAGGCTTCTTCGGATGTATCTACTTCAGAGCCTGACTACATGATGTTGCTAAAGTTTTGGTCCTAAACTATCTAAACAGTGTCATTAAGCAGCAGATTATTCATCTTCGAAGACCTTTAAGTATTATCAAGCCAGTCATCAAAAATCAATGAAACTATGGTATTCTCACTCTAAATAAGTTAAACTACATCCAGTGGTGACAACAGGAGGATTAAAATTCCACATGGTGACTTACCACAGTGACATGCCTGGGTACTGCATAGAACTACAACATCTACCTCTCTGTAGTCTGTGGTTTATATATTGTCCAGAGCACTGACTTTTGCAATCTGAGCTAAAATACCTTGCAGCAAAACTGTTTGTTTTAAAAACAAAGCAATTCAAGACAAAGAGCACTGCACCTTCCTTTGAAGTGTAGGTAGAGCTTCAGAAACATTTAGCTCGTCAGGACAAGATTCTTTAGTCATCATGTATGTTGCAGACGTAGGTATTGAGAGAGGAAAATTATTTGAAAAGTCTGGAAATTTTCCTAGATATGAGTAGAATCTTTGCATTAAAAAGCTGAAGTAAGATGAAGTTCAGTATAAAATAAGAGAGAAAAAAAAAGAAAATCAGACCATGCTCAAATATGCAGTAAGGGAAGAAAAAGAGGCAGAAGATTAAAAAACTTGAATTTATCTAACATACCAAGGTAAAGGAAGCTCACAGTAGCATTTCTGACTGGCATTCCCCTTCCCCAGCAACCCCACTTTGACTCCTTAAGGCAGACACGTGCAGTAGGAAAGCATTATCACTGCTGGTATTGCCATGCACCTATTACAGTAACCACTTCCAAAACAGAAAAGTTGAGGCAAATGTGAAAGACAGTTCCCAAAAAGGATTCATTCGCTGGTGTTAGGACATAAATCACCACTTGTGGCATGCTACTGGACACAGACTTCTACACTTAAATAACTTTATCCCTCAACATTATAGAAGATTAGAATATCACAGTGACACTGAATAGAACCTTGAAGTTTTCAATTCAAACCAATTCCACATGAGTCTTAAACACACAGTAAGAACTCACTCCAATTTTTTTCAATTTTTTCCCCAAATGCAACAACATTGGAGCCACTGATGAGCCAGAAAAGCTAGAAACCTTGAATAGCTGATGGCACCCTGCTGTCATCATTGCCAGTTGTGCAAAAACAGGTAAGTAGAGAGGACAGAGGTACTACAAATGTTTCACAGTGATGGATTCCAGAACTTCACTGACACAAGTAACTATCTCTGGAGATTTCCTGTAAGATATTTCAGGCAGTCTTTCTTCAAAATATACCTGGAAAAAGGAGGTGAGGAGCAGGGGGAAGAGAAAGGAATCAAACCCCAACACACTATGACCAATTTTGGATACCAAAATGCCTCAGTAATACATTCTGTGCAAGAAAAATGGAATCATGGTGAGAATACAGAAAGAGGAGTAGATACCTGGATTAAACTTTCAGTTCCAGTATTCTGACCCACTAACTCTCTGTATGACCTATACTTATATTTTTGTAACATACAGAGAGTAATAAATATTTTTCACAGGAGAAAATAGTACTTTATCAGCTTATCAAGTGGAAGATGGTGCACAGAAGTGCACACTATTGTTTTCCTCATTTCATAAAGAACAACATCTTGCTTTTTTATTAAAACCATACTTTCACAGTTCAGGTAAAAGACATAAAATCATGCCAAAACCTCAGGTCAGTTAGCACATAAGATGGTGTCTACTGGCATATTCTAAAACCTGGGAGGTTTTCAGGCACTGTAATTACATAGGAAGTAATGCTTCATTGACATTTTTTATGAGTAAGAACCAGAAAAGGAGTAATTTCCTTAGTAACATGATTGGGTGTTAAGTAATGAGATGGGTAGCTGGGCAGCCGTGCATAAACTGTGATTACTCATGCAAGAGTCATTACATCCTTTTCCTAAGAGTTTTCTTCTGTATTCAGATTAAACTGAAAATTGGTTTTTCTCTTATGTATGACAATTTAGACAACCCATCCTTGTACTTATTTGGTGCAAACCTGTTAAAGAGAAAGGGCCTGCAAGCTGCAAGAATGAAGAATTTGCAGGACTGCCCAGAACTATAGCTACATTACTTATGAGTTACTGTTAATTAAGGTAGATTAGACTCCTCACTACAAAATTTTGTTGTTTTCATACTTTATATCCACTAATGAAATGGGTTTATTGAGATGTGGGATGAACTCCGTAGGCTCCACTGTCCTGAAACAAGCACAGTATCAGCATTCCATGTTGATCTGACATGCTCCTTAGCTATTACATGGCATCACATTTTCTGCATATCACCTTGCCACAGAAATGTTAATGGTGAAGCACTGTCGTTTGTCATATGAGCCTAGGGCAGACTGAGAAACCAGCAGTGTGCTGTCATTGCTGGCCAGACATCACTGCTGTGGCCTTCTAGGGTCACCCTTGACTTCTGCTTTCTGAAGGGAGTACGTACAGGTGCATCTTACCACCTAGTGCAAAGACACCTATACAAGCAGCTCTTTAAAGAGATGAGAGATGAGGACCAGAACTGTTACCTAGGTCCCAAGACCTGTGACACTGTAAGCTTGCATATCTTAATTGTGCCAAGAGTTGGCTACTTGCCAGTTTTTGCTACTTGGCTTACAGTGGCAAAAGATATGATGGGACAAAACAGGAGGATTCATTGCAACTTTTCAGTTTGACCTTAAGCACCAGGATTATAGTCTTCCTAAATAATAACTTGGAGAAAAATACATCTACTCTAAAAACACTGCTGTGCAGCTGTAATGATCAAATGCAGAAGTAACTACACAAGATGAGGAAATGGTATGCTTGGATTGCTCACACAGCAGTTCTTGCAGATTCCCGGATAAACAAAAGTCAAAGCAAGTTTCCACTATAGACTTGTCTTAGAAGAGAAAGGACTGAAACAAACAAAATGCTACATTCCCTCAACTCCCACAGATGCCACATAGCAAAAATAATGATCACCCTAACTGTTAGTTAGGGAATCAAGTTTATTCACTGGCAATTTTCAAATTAATTAAAGACAGATAGGCCAAATTAGTATGACAATGAGAATTGAAAAATGCTCCATCCAGTACTTGAAATCTGACAATATTTAGGTTGAAAACTATAAGCTACTGCAACTGCGCTTTCTAAGGTCCTTCCCAACTGCCAAGTGAAAGAGATAAGTTTAGTCAGCAGCTATTGAGACCTCCATAATAAATCTACCAACATCCAGCCTTGCTATTTGGTCTGTCTTAGGTCTGGAGACACAAGGTCTTGAAGAAACTCCCAAACAGTTGTCTGTTATGAGTCAGTCAAGAGGCCTTGTGATTGCTTGCCTCAGAAACATTCACACGCAGAAATGTCCCATAGCTGATCACCCTGGAAATATAATGTTGTAGCAAAGCAGAAGAGTTTGACAAGTTAAATTACCTTAGCTCATTCAGTGACAAACTGGCACATTAACATACTCTGGCTTGCTGGAGTTCCTGCTACAGCACTTTAAATGTTTTGCAGACCTAGGAGAATACAAACTGGGTATATGTAATACCAGCTGTCTGATCTTCAATCACTACTGGCTAAAAAACTATAGTTCTGACAAATCAGTATTTTCCAATAGGAATTAGCTTACTGTTAAACTCCTCTAATCTGCAGCTCATTATTGTAAGTCTGCAGTCAGAAAGAAGCCAAAAGTTTTGGGAGGATTAGGGGAAAAAAAACAAACCAAAAAGTCTCATTGTAGCTATCAGGAGTTCTCAGAACTATAGAAATTCATGTAGTTTTTGAGTCAGGTAGTATTAGTTCCTCCCCTCTTCTCAATTTGTTATTGAAAATCATGTCAAGCAACTTGTGCTGGCAAAGATAAGACAGATCTGTTTCAGAAGTTTGAAAGACTTCACTAAAACCAGGTTTTTTTATTAACTAGTTTTGATGAATGACAAATTACACTGGAACACAATACCAGAATGAAGCTTGAAAAGGTTTTATGGTTTCCTTTTTACCAGGGGGTCTACTTTCCCCTCTTTACTTCTAGCATTGGAAGAACTAGCATTATGGAGCTAAGATTTCCTTGTGATCTTCTCTTTTCCCGTGTTTCTGTAAAAAATCTCTAACACAAGAGAAATAACAGCCTTCCTTTGTATGTGACAGGTGTTGAGGAGTTTCTCATTTAGAACATACCTGATGTAGAGACAAGGATAAACAGAAGGCCAGAAAGCAGCAATAAATGAAGTTGGAACTTTCAACAAGTTAAATAGTAGAGAGGTGTATGTTTGTAACAGCATCTACATTTGTGAATTCCTCAAAGAGAAATGGCAAAAATCTTCATATCCTTGTGTATCTCAGTAAGAGCAAAACAGACCACACAGGTAGCAATACCACCTCTATTATGCAAATGAAATGTTCAAAGCAGCCTCCTCTTCACTTATTGGCAAAGCTACCAGAATACTTTAGCATGAGTCTGGAATCTGCCAGGTTGTCACTACATACCACTGCTGTACTTCGGTTGTGTTTGTAATGTTTCAAAGAGAAGCATCACAAACCAGAATGAGTAAAAATCTGAGAGCATCAAAGACAAGATATTTGGGGTTGACAAGGCAAAACCTGTTATGGCTGTATGCTAATTACTTTGAGCATGTAATGAAAACCCATGTGCAAAGCCCTTGGTTATTTTACACCTTCTTTGAATATGGAGTTATCTCTGTATAATCCCAATTTTCTATTTATATATCCCAAGCACAAGCAAGGATCTGCACTGCTTGGTCATCTTCCTTCTTAATAGCACACATCTTAGGTCTTCTATATAATGAATGACAAGAAAACCAACATGGCAAGAAAGCATTTCATATTTACTGCAGCAGGGCAAGAGATACAGCATATCAGAAACAGTTATTTAAAAATTAAAATGCAAAATCTTTTTCCCACCAAAAGCAGGAAGTTATGGAATATTAACTACATTTAATCTAATTCAAGTTTTGCATATTATTTTATATTCAGCCACATCAGAATCATAGAATGCCTTGGATTGGAAAGAAACTTAAGATCATCTAGTTCCAACCCCCTGCCATGGACAGGGACTCCTCACACTAGATCATGTTGCCCAAGGCTCTGTTCAACCTGGCCTTGGAGTTATATCAATGCCAATTATGCTATTATGTTATATCAATTATCATATTATGTCAATGCATATGTTTTATTTAAATCCATTAAGGCTGTTGTCTTTGTATGCCAAATAAAATTATAAAATATTTAAATAAATATCCTATTAAAACTTCAATTTTCTGTATAAGAAAACTCATACAAGACAAAAAGGAAAGAGTCTTTCTACCTGTAGCCTCTCAAAGGAAAACACTTTAAAATGTTAATGAAGATGTTAATAAAATTAAGCCATAAAAATGCTATTAATCAGAATTCGGCTCAGTAAAATAAGGTGCTGGAAAAACAAGTTTCTAATTTGTAGAACATTCCATAAAAAAATACTTCTTGTCAGTTAGCTTCCTATATGTCTTTCCATTCATAACTCAACCAATGATGTACAGAAAAGCACATCATCAATACTTAACATACACAAACATTGCAACAGTCAAACGATCAAAGCTTTCCAAAATAATTTTATATTTAAATTCACTGTTATAAAGGAACCAAGAAATATCTTCCATGTCTGCCAATATCCAAGGTGTTGGGGTTTTTTATAATCTCAAAATGGACATTTGCATTTATATATTTACATTACCCTCTGTATGAGTAACTTTTCTACTGTACTGAAGGAACTGGTCACATCAAGGTGGGATTCCTTAACATATCTGAAGCACAATTTATTCTTTCATTAAAGGTCATAAGAAATAACAATAAAACCACACTCCTAAAGACTGCAGTGCAATATGGTAACACAATTAAACATTACTCTGTTTCAATCTCTCATAGCTTCAAACCCTGCTTTAGTTGTGTTAGAGGATACTGAGAAAACTATGGTTCCTTCCTGGAGCTCTACTTTAAGTGCTGGGTTATACTTTCAGGATGTCTGTCTTGAACTACTGATTGTACAGGTAGAGTGCTATGCCTCATGCTCTGGGAATATAGGAGTCAGATTACACCTGATTTGTCATCAGTTTCTCTCATACCAGAAGAAGTCACTTCTAGAAGAGGATATGTTATTTCCTGGCTTCTTTGTCATGCCAAACAAACATTTCTAAGACTATAAAAAGGTGCTAGATAGCTGCTGAGAACATTCCTATATGCACAGACAGAACACAGCCCATATTTTGCTTTACTTAGGAGTGGTTTAGTACCCAAATTTTGGATGCGCCTTCATTCCATATTGGAACAAGCCCATGCAAGATGCAGGCCCCACCCTCTGACTCTACAACTTCTCTGGAACACAAGACAAAAGGTACATCTTAAAGGAGTCACAGCATGCAATGAATGGATACTGGCCTAGATGGCAGGACACCAAGATCCAAAATGTGCTGCAGTGCACACCTAAAGGTAAGTCAAGTTATAGGCAAAAGGTCTGTGGAAAGAGTATTTATGGCTCTTTACATTCATACCTTTTGGAAACTTCATTTTTTCAGATTAAATGCTTAGAGGCTGAGAAAGCATTCTGGTAAAGCATCACTACGGGTTGGTGTGCTCTTACCTGTTTTACATCTACTCTGTCATTACCTGATCCAAGATCTGAGCAGCTATCAGTTTGACTGAGTACACAGCCATGTTGTCTTCTGTTCATGAAACAGTGGTAGGTGTTCAGAACTGGTAACAATTTTGTACTTTTGAAGAAAGTGTGCAGAATTTGTAAACATTTTTCCACTTATGTATTTTGATTTGCAAGGAAATGAAAAACAAGTGATAAAGCCCTAAGCAAATTTTGAGATCAGGATTTAGAGGAAAGGAAACACATGTTGTCTTGAAATTCGAAGACTGCACTCAAAGAGATGAAGTGTTCCAAGCCAACTGCAGATGTAGCTTTTAGGTCTAATTTCACTCCACCAGCTGTCAGCATTCCTGAGTGATGTGCCAGGAAGTCAGCCATCTGGGGATATCTCTATGATCAACAAAAAAATATAAGCACCTACATAAGGTAATTCAAACTGAAAGTGGCCTGAATTATCTGCTGAATTCATCTGTCCCTTTCTAACATCCAGAGGGGAGCAGGGAGTGACTTGCCTCTTCATAGAACACCTTTAGCTGTAGTTTCACTTTAGGCAGTGGGGCTGTTTCAGCCACCAGGCCTAACCTCTGCTGCCTCTTCCTTGACCACTCATACTTGTAACAAGCGTTTGTGCAGCTGAACAATGAACTGGCATAAGGACTTGATCTGCATGAACATGAAGGGGAAAAAAAAATTGTTTTTCAGACAGATAAATTTCCCAGTGGGTTCACCATGCAGCTGCAGGATAGCTTTACTGACCACAAAAGGGAAAATACAGAGATGGGACAAAAGCAGCTAGAGGAAAGTTGAAGAGGGCACAGGCTGCTTAGGTTGGCCTTTTGGAACCCCAGCTTCAACTACGATTAAGATTCAGGGGCACAGCAGCCTTTCAGTTTCCTGATACTGATCAGAAAAGTCAGAGCCCCATTATTCAAAGCACTGATGCACTATAAAATTATATCTGCCGGAGTGAAATGTTTTAATGATCTTGAATGGTTCTTTTTCCACCTATTAGCTAAGTCTGCTTATGTCAAACCAGTTATTCTAATAACTTCCCTACCATTGGCTGGCATAAAGATAGCGTAAAAGCATAAAGGTAGTGAACTTTGTATTGTGTACTCTGCCTAATTCAACAGATAGGCGATCATGTGCACATATTTGATCCAGGTCAAATGTGTTGCTGGGCATTATGTCAATGCACAGATCTTGATACTAATTACTGTGGAAACACAGCTTGAGTAGCTAGAGTCAGATGGGGTGAATCCAAATCTTAGTGTACCAAGACACATTCTGTTCAAGTAGTTGCAGAACCAGATAACATTTCAGAAAACAGAAAATGTTTTGACAAAATTCCCCAAAACTTAACTTCACTGTTCAAATGAAATGCTCAGTCCTATGAAATTAACCTTGTGAAAATGCTTACGTATTAAAGTGACTTATCACATCAAGCACTGTCTGGAAACTGTTGAACCAGCAACAAATGTGATGCTGCTGTTTGAAGCTCAAGATAGCAGTAAACTGATAGTATAACCTTTGCTCTGTGCTGCTAAGTATATCAGTAGGACATTAGTTTTAATTAAATAGAACTGAAGATTATAAAAAAATATATATTTTTTTTTTCCTAATGTCTGACTTCAGTAAGGTTTACTGCTGGAAAAAAAAGCATTTCAGCATAACTGGTTAGGCACTTTGCCCCCAGACATAGCACTCTGTTAAAGACAGACACAAAACAAAACCATGTCATAATAGGCTGGAGACTAGATAACAACCATTAGCCCCTGCTGTGAAAACAAAGCAGTCTGCACTCATGTATGACTGACTGAATTGATCTGTTTTGCAACCTTTCCACAAATTCTTTAATACAATAGCAATGCTATCTAGGATGTAAATATCGCAGTGTAAACAGAACAACTCAAAGATCAATTTAGCTCTATTTTTCCAAGCACATAATTCAATTACACAATTATTTTCATTAGCCAAAACCAGAGTGAATAAAAACGTTGCTCACCAAGATAAATACCCATAAAAATATGAACCAGCACTACTGTTACTAGAACTTAGCTTGAAGAATTCTAACACCTACCTGACAAAAAAAACCCCAAACCTAAAAAAACAAATGGCATCATGCTGTCACCCTGCAAGACACATGTCCAGAGGTCAAAAACCATATACAGTTTGGAGATAAAATGTCCAATTCAAATTCACTGAAATCAACAGCAGAGCAAGATTAGGTTTATCTCAATATAGCTGAAGTTGAACAATCACGAGTTGTAGCTATATTAACAGCATTAGGAACATTCCAGTGAGTTGATTCAAATGCTACATAGCTCTCTAAATCATCATAGTGAACAGTCCTTTCCTCTGAAAAGAACATTACATTGAGAACTGTATTATGTTCCTCACTCCAGTACTTGAAAAGGTTACAAAATGCAGTCTTAAAGCCACACGAAAATCTATTCTAATTGCAGTACCTGCAGTTTCATTGCAGTAATCAACCTGGATAACTTCATAAGCTGTTCACAGAAGCAGTTACAAAACCTGTCATATTTATATTCATATTTTAAGAGTTAAACCAATGAATTGTAGAAGTAATTATTAAACCAATTTTGAACTCCTAAGAAAACACTGAGACAATACACTGATCCACCTGTACGCAAACAGTTCTAATTTCTTCTGTAAAGTGACAAGTATCTGAACACATTTTATGAATATTTGATTTTTACATATGCTCCAGGAGTCTTTTTAGCTTGACCAAGAGAGGGTAAAAGCAGGAATGTTAGCCAAGTAAATCACTGCTTCACATAAAACTTGTAAAAGCCTTGGACAGTGATCTTTAGTATTACTGGGCAGACTGCATAACACTCCTATCTTGTTATCTATTCTCAAAATATCCTGTACAGTAAGTCATAGTTGAATAATGTCTCACACCTTCTTCCAACTCTTATGCACTTGAGTTGAATTTTGATACTGAGCTGATAAAAGCATCATAAAAGCAACAAGAGATTTAGTGATCAAGTGTTAATTCATAGCAAAATCCCAGATGGAAAAAGAGGGACAGGACTACTTGTGTAAGCACTCTTCCTCTCTCCATACATCATCACCTAGAGATGAGGTAGCATGTAGGCTAAATAGCTTGGTTTATCCCTTTAGATATGATCTGGCCAAGTGATGAAGACATTTGTGACGCAGTCTTCCATCAGTTGGTCTGATAACATCATTGTACCTTTTTAAGCATACAGGTTATATAATTTTTTAGAACCCTGACAGCAGTTTAATGTTTAGCTATTCCTCTTATTGCCTGCATAAAGTACCTCCGTGATCTATATTCCTCACTCCAGTGTGGAATCTTAGTATCTTAGACAGTATCTTAGGCTGAAAGAGAGTATTAGTTTATCACCTGTTTGTGACAGGAATATTTGCCTTAAGTCATTCTCTCAGTCTTTAAGAGACAACATGGAAATCTTGCCTTTCTTTCTACATCCTGAATCAGTAGGATATTGGAAATGATGTGTGTTAGGTGGACTTGATTCTCAATTCCCATTTTTCTAAGATCAACTTCTGTAAGATGGAGTAAGTCCTGTAGCAAATGCCAGAGTAAGGAACATACTATACCTACTAGTCCAGGATAATTCTAATTTCTTTCAGACAGGTTTGCTGTTTCTGATACTTTAAGCTATGTAACAGCAAATGTAAGTATATTTATGCGCTATATGAAGCCCTTTTGTCATGATAAGCCTTGTCATTGAAGTGACAAAGAACTTTTCTTTTAAAGCATTAATTCATTGTCCCCATTTCTTCTCTCAAAAGTGGTCAAGATAGGTGGAGAGTTTCTAAAAGTTATTATTCCTTTGCATAATGATTTGTAAAAAGTGCTGGTACGCCAATTGCACTTAAGCTAATGAAGAAAGATAAATCTCAGAGTGAACTGAGTGGCATAATAATATTGGAAAGGAAAGGTTTATATCATCAAGAGGATATTCACTGTAATTAATAGATAACATGGGTTGTGGCGCTGTTTGGAAGAACATGACTTTCCAGATAGTGCATTTGGGTAATCAAATCTAACTGTTCTCTTTTTATCCTGTTTCCTGCCACAATATCATTAGTATTTGATTTTCAAAATAAGTACAATGCATTATTTAGAAATCAGTACAAAATTTCAATTTGTTGATTTATAAATATGTATAACATTTCATTTGAGGATGACACCTTTTAGAGCAAAAGAAAACACATCCAAAGCAGAAAATTAATGATCAAATGTATTTCTTTTCATTTCTATGGTTCTGCATTTTCACTGTAAATCATATAGGGATAAACCCTTTTGTTACTGGCAAGTTATATTACTAAACCTGACCTTTTCTTAATGGAGATTTGACAAGTAAGGCCTAGGATCCTAAAATACAAAAATCACATTGTTTCACTTTGTAAATAAGACAATTGACACAGAATTCCTGCTCTAAGTGAGCCACTGTTTTTGAAATGGTAATTTTTGATTCTCTCTTTCAAACTAAAACCACTGCAAAAGCCTGTAATTCTTTGACTGAGACTGAGTAGACCTCCAATTGCTGAAAGCCTCTATTTTTTTATGTCGCTTGCTATAACTGTTTCAAAAGCTCTTAGGGAAATATAGTTGTGCCTGAAAATACCTTATGAAGTTTTTCTCAAAGGATACCTCATATGTATCTAATGAGATGAAAGAAAGAAGTTGATTAATTATTATTCTTACTTTATCACTTTTAAGGTTTACCCAAATGCAAAAATTTGTTCTAATAATGCATTCACATTTGAGTAGAAAGGCCTTCTCAGCTTTTCAAGAGCGACAGAGGCTCCCTCTGCTTTCCTCAAAAAACCTCAACACCCTCCCCTCCAAAACCACAAAATCATCCTCTAAGAAAAAAGGAGTACACATACAAAGAAGTAGAAATGCAGTTTGCCTGTTCTTCAAACTTCAGAAAAAAGTTTGTAAGGAGGAATACAAAAAGGGTTGGTGTTAACTCTGGTACTGAACAGCATATGGCTCAGGGTAAGAGAGTGGGAGCTTTTATAGACACATTTGGGTTGGGGCTTTTTTAGTAGCTTTAAAGAGCTTGCTGCATTTTGTAGCAGACAACACTAGTATGTGGACATTTTGTCAGGGAGAAGCATCCTGCCATGAAATTTTTTTTCTTCATTCAAGATCATAAGCATTTTCTGGTCTGGCTTAAGAACTGGCTAGAGCAGTTGACTGAAACCCAAGAACTCTTGTCTTCTACTGCCATGTATTTACTACTTACCTAAGAACAGTTTAATTCAAGAGACTGTACAT
>JANHGB010034072.1:12919-34126 GCA_026283785.1 Coracopsis vasa
AATGGATATAACCATACCTGCAACTGCAGAGATAAAACCCCCAGTGTAAATAGTTATTAGTAATTATTTTTAAAAGTAGAAGACATCAAAGAAAACTACTCAGACGTTCAAGAACTTAGACGCTTGGTTCTTAAGCATATGTCCTTGTATTTAGCAGGCTAGTAAGTGAAATCAGGTTAAGTTAGGTGTTTTCTCAAATTAAAGTTTTGGGTTAAGAAAATATTCAGTTTGGCTGAGGAACTAAGAAATGATATAATGCTTGTAATCTACAGATATTGCAGAAATGAAAGTCTGACTCATGGCCTTGAACTTCAAAAAAGTCCATTGTATCCAGAGTGATGCACTAAGCCTATTTTTAAGTTTTGCACTTCAGCAAAAAACTATTCCAGGCAGCATTCAGGCTTTGTAAACTGTAAGGTGTCTTTGCTGCAGGCTTTTTTGGTGTTTGTTGATTGTCAAAACAGCTGTCCTAGGGTTCTATATTACTGTCTATCCTGTGTCTTCTGTCTTACAATGAGTGTGAATGATAAAACAACATTTTCCAACATGCTTCTGTCTTACTGACTGGGTCCATTTGGGAAAGTAGAAAATGTTGTCCTTTTCCTAGTTGTGACAAATTCTACTTAGATTTTAAAATCTCTGTTTTTATTTTGCTTGGATTATGAGATGACCATGACACTAAGAACTCTGGTACACCAGCAGCACAGATGTGACACTGAAATCAATTTTAAATACACTTCAGTGCTACTTCATGAAACATTAATTATTGACAAGAACAAATCTGTAAAAAAATTGTTTAAAAGTGAATCCAAAGATCTTTTGACTTGATAAGAATATTCAGTTGTGGGTTTGTTGTGGGGTTTTTTTGTACACAAATGTTCTGAATTGGAAATACAGTGAGACCGAAATAAAATATGTCAAAGCAGCATTTAATTGATGATATAGTATGTAAGTTCAATAATTTTGTATATGGATGACAAGAACTGAAAACACAAAATGGACAATAAAAGGAAATTTTGATCAAGAAAGACCTGTGGGAAAAGGGCTTCCTAAGAATTTCTATATAAATTTCTAGGGATCTTCAAGATGACTGATGCAAGGCCCTTCTGTAACATGGTATTTGCTCAATAGAGATTATTCTTAAGCCACATAGTATCCATTTACCTAGAAACAACTTCACGCAACAATTGGCACAAAAGTGTATGCTTTATCTAATACTGTATTTTACGAAAGAAACTTCTTTGTTAACTTTTACAGAACAAAAGTTACTTATATGTTCTTATTTTTGTGAACATATACATTTGTTACTGTATCTGAGACAGCCATGACTAACATAGGGCAAGCAGTACTAGAAACAATACAATGTTCATTTTGCCTAGCTCTCCAATAAATGTCTATTTCTCTGGGAGTTTTAGTACAGAGTTACAAAAGGCATTGGTTTTATTTCACCCTTTCCTAAGACAAACACAAACTATCAGCCTTTAGGTTTTTTGCTCCAACATCATAGTACGGAACACTAATCACTTTCATTAAATCATTTTGCTTGACATTTTCTCAAGAATTTTATTGAAAAAGCTAGTTCCTACCTCTATGCCATCATATTGTTCAAAAAGCATGCAATATTCTGCAAGATCAAGCTGGCTCAGCCAGTTAGTAATGGGTAGATACTTCATTATCTATTCCCTCACTGCACAATGCCTTTGACTCTGAAAAACAAAAATAAAACATCATTACTAATACTATTGCTTAGGAATGATAAATGACAGAACAACTCATGAAGTAATTAATAGCATAGAAGTTCTACCATTATGACTAAAGAGATGAATACTTTCTTGGCTGCTTGGCAATAGGCAGTTATCCATGCATTAAGGCTACTACATTTAACTCATTGTTTCATTGTGATCCTCACAAAAACAGGGAATGGTGAAGACTATATTTTGTTTAGCTGTCACAGCTAAATTAATCTTTTAGAAGAAGATGAATCACTCAACATAGTCGTAATAATTTTAAAATACTCAGCCTTTGTATTCCAACAGAACATTCCTCACTATGCTAATTCAGTGACAGTGCCATTCTTCTTACATATGTAACACATGACTATGTATCAAATGAAGAGAAATAGCAAAAGGAGCAGTGTTATCTGTAGGAACAGGAAGGAAGTAAATGAAACTGCATATTCTGTATGACAATCAAAATGCAAAAGATTCTATGGTGGGTATTTGTCTAAGGTACAACCACAACTCAAGTCAACCTGTCATGAAGTATTTCTACACGAAAAACAACTGCAGGATCTTTACAGTTGGGTCTCCATCATGATGCAGTTTGTACATCCTCATTGCTTCCTTAAGGCCAGGTTTATGTGGGCAACCTGTTCTAGTTAAAGATGTCCCTGCTTATTGCAGGGGGTTGGATTAGATGAGCTTTGAAAGTTCCTTCCAACCCAAATTATTCTATGATTCTATGATGTCATCCAAATTTGAGTTACATGTAAATAAGAATACTCATAGTAATTTTTTTTCCAGTGCTAAAATGAAATAAAAGATACACATTAAGATGGATATGATAGACACAGGAAGACAAAAAATAGATGTGTAAAATATTCTCCAATCATCACTGCTCTATGTAAGCGGTTATGCAAGATCTACATAAAAAATATTTAAGCTTCCAAAGAATAGCTGAGTTCAAGATTTCTATTTGCAAGTTTGAACATATCCTAAATAAATTCAAGGATGCCCAATTCTAAACATGTACGTTATGACCTAAACATTTCCTATCAGAGCACTGATGCCAGAAGCAGGAAATGCTCATGTTCAGGCATGTAATGTCTTTAATCATATATTTTTGGTTTTTGGTTTTGTGTTTGTTTTGGTTTTTTTTTTTTTTTAAAAAAAAAAAAAGATATTCCTCTCCTCTATGCTTCAGGAAAAGTACTTATTCATTAGTTCTCCATAAACCAACTGGAATGATGACTTTCCAGCCACAGATCACTTGTTCCAACACATCTGTCTACTCTCAGCACATGACAAGAAGCTGCCCAAAGGCTGACATGTTATGGTCTGCAAAGAGCCAGCGTTGCTTTCTGTCAGACAGAGAAAGCTGTTTAGCATTTTTAGAGTTCTTGGAACACTAGAAAAGCCCTGAAGCTTCTATTTTTCTTTTTTTACACTACACATTGCAACCCCCAAAATATTGTCCTGCAGAAAGGCAGGCCACAGTAGCAGTACTGTACTGAAATACGATATATTCCTAGATACAATTTAAAAGCATCTAAATTAGAACAAGTACTCTAAGACACACAATGTTTTGCACCAGACACCTTTTGTAAGCTGCTATGAACTTCTTCAATGGTCAACCTTGAAAACAAGTCAAAATGGCTACATCATACAACACTATATTGCATAAGGTGCGATCCTGGAATTCATCACTTAATGAGCTATTAAAGAACAAACCTGCTAATTCACAAATCACATGGTGAAATCCCGCTATCATCCACTAGAATACTCTCTATTACTTGCTTCATCACAGTGTTTTTATCATTGTGAAAATATTGCAGGCTGGGGATGACAAGCATACATCTAAAGAATGCTGGTAGTATAATAAGTAAGAATATCTTGTGAAGTTACACTGACCAGAAAATCTCAACATTCAGTGGACACACCACAAAAGAATTTCTCTGAGGAATGTTAAAACCACAGAGAACATTCTTACGTGAGGCGAGGACAAGCTCAACCACTGAAATTTTTCATTTACTGGCTTGCTTTAAACAGGTACTTTCAGATTGCAAGTTGGTCAGCATGAAAGGCATATGACTTTCAGACAGATAAAAGGAAAACACAGTTAGCTGGTTCAGATATTAGTAAAACCATGGACAGATAGCTCTCTTTGGTTGATACACTTTTAATTTAGTCACAGACTTCAGTTTTGTTGTCAAAAACGAATTTGTTTTCAAAACTGTTAAACAACTTCCAAAGGAATAATTTTTTTAAGACTATAAATCTGACATTTCAGGTTCAATACTTGGCTTCTATGCTAACAGATGACAATTAAACAATACCTACAAGGATTGGTAGAGAGTCACCATACTTACCATTCCAGAACAAAGATAAATTCTGCACTAAGCATGAAAGGAATCCCAGAATTTCCACACAGCAACATTCTCTTTAAGCAATAGTGATAAACAGTGCCTATCTAATCTTACTTGTCTTACTTTGCCAGCTGCATTTGCTCTGTTATTAATTTATACCAAATGAACACCACCCCCAAAACCCCAAAAAAATCATGTGCAAGCAGAAAATTAAGTATCCTGTCATATAAGGTTAACAAGAGATACAAGATGCAGTGTTTTCAAATGTACTTCACTTACACCTCTGAATGGGATTATTTTCTGGCATACTTTTATGTGCTATTAAGTCTTTGTTGATGCTTTTCTAGATTTTTCACTACTGTTTGAATGAAAAATTTGTTCCTACATGTGAAGGGGGAAATAACCTCCTTTCTCCCACAAAATAACTAATTGTCTTTCTGACCCTTCTGATAATGGTAGTTTTGGTGAAGAAAGGTAACAACTCAAGCATCTCTTATTTAACCAATATTACATTGTTAATTAGATGCAGGGTACAAACTCGTGGTCAGGACATAAGACATATTGAAAGGCTGATCAAGGTTGAAAGTAAAGTGGAGTTACAAAATAAGTTGTAGAAGACTCCTATATATATATATAAAATTATGAGAACTAGGTTTAGGCAGAAGGAGTTTCCTATTATTCTTCTACTTTTATACTACTTACTTTTGTTTCTGAAAATAGGATTAACTGTTGCTTAGAGGATGTAATGCCAACATTTTTTAGCATCCAAAACACAATTATAAACACACCAGCAAAGTGTGTGGCAGATGTTGGGCATATATTTTTTTCACCCACTAAGAAAAGAGTATCTTTTCTTTCCAGAAGAATGACAGAAACAATGATATAAGATAGCAGATTTATTGGAGGGCAATACAAGACCTATGTTCTATTTATCCATTCTAAAGACTCACTTCCTGTACATGTCAGGTTTCCTGCAATAAAGAGATCATCATAGGTTTAGTCAGGGATAAACCCAGGGTTGCTACATGACTTGCTTCTATTCATTCTGTAAGACTTTTTCTTCTGTTACTACTTAACAAGCTGAAGAGTGAAGTTATGGTATTCTGAATTTCTTATGCAGAAGGTCTTGCAGTACTATCAACTTACTTATACAATTTCAGGGGTTTTTTACACCAAAATAGACAATCCAAACCCAACCTTGGTTTTGTATAGTTCTGTTTCTGAACACCAGCTGTTCAGAGGCTTTTGTGAAATGAAATAGCTCCCAGAAAGTTAGCAAATGGATAATAATGGGAGGTTCCTACAGTGGTACTTCTGAGCTAGTGAGCTGAACTTGGCTTTCTGTACTATCTTAAAAACATGCTCACAGTTGCAGTCATGCATATTGTGGAATATTTGAAGGAAAATCATAGAGAAAGGTTTTTCAATATGTAGCTTTTAAATCCAATGTTCATACTGCAATGCTTTACTGATAATTCACTGGTTTTCTTTCTTTTATCACAATACCCCAGAACTATCAAAATATTCTGCTGCTGATGTTGGCTTGTTATACTCCAGACACAAGCTGGACTCTTAATTCAGCTATGGTTTTGCCAAATTAGCTTCAACATAATTTCTGAAAATTGCATATGTATGTATTTCAAAGACACCAAGGTTGAGTAACTCCAAATCACTATATGGAAATAGAAAGTATTCCAGGGATAACCATTAATGCTCTTTTTTCAGACTTCCCTAGGAATGAAAAATTAGTTGCTACATCTGAAGGGGGATAAATGACGAGGAGCAAGCCATGTATCATGGCGTGATCCTGTTCCAGCCAGTTACTCAGGTGAACCAGCTATTTCATCTCATCTGCAAAGTCATTTCTCTCGTAGTGCCTTTTCTACTTCAGCAAATTGGCTTGTATTGTACTTCCAAATAAAGACTAGCCTCCTGCTGTGACACATCCATTTCCCAGGGAAAAATTATTTATTGGATGCCTGCATGAGTAAGAGTTTTCTTAAGGATTTTTATCACTTGACCTTGGCATACCTTCCTAACTAGCTCCTTGAATCAAGGGCCCATCAGTTTTGTTTTCAGATGAACTCAGATGTACTTTCATTTTCACATGTACTTTGATTTTCCTCTGGCATCACTGAAATCAACAAACTCTCTAAATTACAGCCTCAATAAAGCTAACCTTCCCATACCACATTCTATACACCTCAGGTCCTGTACTGCAGCACAAACTAATGACACTGGCCAAAGGTCTACTCTCCTTGCTGATCACAACCATTCATGCTTAACTAAGCAGTTTAGACAGGTATTTCTTGAATGTTCAATTATAACGCATATTTGAATGGCAGAAAGTTTATGAATGCAGCAGATAGAATGAAAAACTAGAAACGGTGACAGTGGTCATGATGCTTGTGATGCCACATCTCAGATTTTACCATCTGAATACATCTATTCTTTTACAGCCCAGGTCATGTTTCTATTTCTCCTCTTCCTTCTTTAAACAATTTGCCAGTTTCTGTAAAGCACACTGTCAGTGATACAGTTTAAGACAGTAAATTGTGTATTTTGGAAAAATCTCAGCACTTGTTCTGTAAAAGGAGTACTAAATGCAGAGTGGGAAAGTCAGAGACACTGCTCAATGACCCAAAGTTGATTTCACTTCTATGGCAGTGATAACATCTTACTGAGAAAAGTAATCTTCTCCAAGATTTATTAATACAGTAATGGTAAACTACTACAGTTACTGTGAAATTTGACCTAGTCTACTGCCTTAAACTAAACACAGAAATTTTCTAGTTAGCATGGCTCTCCTAATCTAATCAGGCTATAAGATGGTAATGCACTGATCAAAACCAGTGTATTATAAAGCCATTTCCATCTTTAATTATAGCAAAAGGGAAGGGCATCTGCAAGATAGGGCAAGAGACAGAAGCAGCAAAAATACCTGGAAAGCAATCCATCAGCAGAACCAAAGTGTCAGACAGTGATCAAACAAACACTGGCACTGTGCACTAGACAGTCCAGACAAAGCACTTCTTGGGCCAAGGACTGTGGCAGAAAGGAGTGGGAAACTAAGACTGAAAAACCTGTTTCCCCTACTGTGTCAATTCTTTTCTAGTCACAGAAACAGAGCTTGGTACATTGCATATGAACTGGAAGACATCAGAGGTAAGCTACCACAATTTTTTTTTTCTTCAGATAGGAACAACATGCAAAGCCTTGAAGTTTTGGTTAACTCTGCATGAAAAAAAATAATCGGCAACAACTACTCATCATGTAATAATTACTACAGCCAGATTCCATCTCCAGATTTCCATCAAAAAACATCTTATAGTGGAAGAATTACCTCAAAAAATGTCATAGAAAAATGTCATAGATGGATATATGACCTTTGTACAAACCACATGCAGAAGGCATCAAGGGTGGAAAGGGAAAAAGAAAGCATAAGAACATAACACAAAAAAGGCTAATGTTACAATGATGGCTTGGCACTGTCCCGCACAACACTGGAGATTTATTGTTCACAAACATGGCAATATTTGTGGTGTACAAAGCAAACTTTGTCTGTACCAAATGCACACTTAAAATATTGCAAAGAAACTATTTTCTTACAGTTCTATAAGCCTTTAGCTATTGTACTTTGAAGAGATGTGAAATAAAGCTGTAATAGAGAACAAAAGTATTCATATTCCAATAGACTATCTAAACAGAGCTTTGCTTTTCTCTCAAATTCATCTGACTACAACCATTAGTCTTCAGTTGCTTTCAGCAATGGTTACATGTCTGGTGGCAGCAGTGCTGAAGCCAGTTTACATCTATCACTAGCCTCCAACTCAAGTGATTAAGACAGGTATTTCTTAAGTGCTTGTTCCCTCCTTGCACTGATTTCTTTGCTGTGCCAGCTCTAGCATTCGCTTAACTGTGCAGTGAAGGGGATCAGAGACTTGATCTGGCAGAGAAAATGACCTATAGGAAGTGGTTGTTATCTCAAGTCAAATCAGGTCTCTTATTTCTTTCACTGTACAGCCACAGAAACGCTTGTGGTGGCACAGAGGAAGCAATGAGGGTGAAGTGGTCGAACACCAAAAGTGCAAATTTGAGACATAAAATCTCCTCTTAAATTCTGCTACAGGTTAGAGACTCCTCTGCCATCCAGATCACAGTCTGCATGTAAACATACACCCTTTTATTCCACCTTGGACTGTGAAATAAAGCAAGTGAGGCACAGGCTTTCTTATTTCTGCCAACTGTGTTGTGGAAACAACTACAGCAAAGGGATGGGAAAGGCAGCAGGGGAGTGCCAGCACTATAAGTCACTGCAGCTGTTTGATTCAGTCCAAGAATCAAGGGCCTTAGACAAGAGAAATAATAAAGGTTCACAGAAAGTTTCAGTACTACTTTGTGATACCCAAGAGGTTTAAATATCTGTTTTCTTTTGCTCTAGAACAATCTGAAAGCCTTTTGAACATACCATATTGATACACATCTAAAGCAGTTCCCTTCTCTTAGTGAAAGGACAGGCTTGATTAAGGTCTCTGTCTCTTTATCCCACAGGAGTCTATGCAGAAGCTGTATTACTGAGAAACTACCGAAACATACATTTTACTTCAATCCTATTTCATGATTTAATGCAAAGAGATAAGTACTGGAAAACAGTATGAGAAACAAAGCAAAATTGTACCACCAAGTACACCACTGTCTTGTAACACTTGAGTGGCAAATAGATCAAAAGCAGCAGTTCAATCCAAGCAGTGAGTTACACTGAATTTAAAATACAAAGGAAAGTACGTCCCACTAGGACTTCTGAAACACCGTATTTTTAAGTCATTATCAGTACTGCAGCATAAAACAAGTAAACAAAAAAATCTTAAGACTATGCACATATGAGACTTAGCTTTTCCCTCTCTTGCCTCTTTCTTGGGCTTTCAAGACATCCTGGCAGTTCATTTCAAGCTTTTCCCTTAACTGTGACTATTAAAACATAAATTAAAATTCCAAAGTTTTCAAGTTATCACAATATTCTATGGAAAATACAAAAATGGAAAATAAATTTTAATCTCT
Source organism: Coracopsis vasa (assembly GCA_026283785.1). NCBI lineage: Eukaryota > Metazoa > Chordata > Aves > Psittaciformes > Psittacidae > Coracopsis > Coracopsis vasa. The sequence continues at coordinate 22,062 of JANHGB010034072.1, forward strand.
AGAAAATACACTCAATTTTTGCCCTAAATGCAAAGACAGGCATAAGTACACTTGTAAGGCACTACAAGCTGCGAGCTTCCTTTCACATTTATATTGATACCAATTAGCAGTAAGTACAACAAGCCAGTAAGATATAGGTGAACTTCATAGATATTTCACATTCTAACTATAAGTAATTGCATTTCATGAGTTAAATAATTAAAGCACAAGTGTGATAACTCTTACAGTGTAAGTATATGATGACAACTCCTCCTACTGGAAGCACATCTGACGCAGCAAAATTCAGAAAACCCCAGATTTCCTAGGCTTTTGCTGATACTGGCTAGCTATGTTTTTTCCCCCACTCTCTACCAATTTAAACTAGACTCATCCAGCTTTTCAGTACTATAGAAAAATATCTATGGGCTTTTAAGGAAGACGAAAATCACTTCACTTTAAAGTTTGCTGCTCTAATTGCACGACATGGTTTATTTATACACATAAATGAGAATCAGGTTTCAAATTAATTTAAAGCAATCTCTTTCTCTAGGCTATGTCCCACCACTACCTCTTATAACTTTGGGTGGTGCTGATATGATGTAGAGTAACTTACATGTACAGTGAACAACAAAGCTCTGCTGATTTACTGGTGCTGGGAGTGCAGCTCTCTGTGGCTCCTTTTTGTTTCCTCTTTTACTTGTACTTTGTATCAGCTGTGCCAGGAATGATTTCCATGTGAATGAACCCCCTACATTTATCTGAATAGACTACTCTGTTCAACCCATTCCATCTCCAAGGGCTCAGACTGTCACAGACATTACACATGCTGCTCAGCCAGAAGCTAGAGGAGTGGGGTTTACAATAATAGCTCAGAGCAGACAGAACTAATAGGAATATGCAGTATTAAACAATATACTGAGCAGACTATCCAGACTCTCATTCATTTATTTTAATCCCCAATTTGCTTCATGTTTCCTTGTTCAAATCACTGCTTCAAGCTCTAATAATCACAATATTTTTGGTAAAATTTTGACAAATTGTTGTAAAGGACCTGAGGATACCAAATTCTTTGAAGAGAAACATGAGCATAAATATTGTTGGCACGCTAGGCACTGAAGTGACAAATCTAACCTGGACTTTTTAGGTCAGTCCCACATTTAGCAAATCTACAGACTACAGTGAAAAAGAAAAAAACATTACTCAACTTGTATATGCTGTTCTGGCCAATGTTTATGTACAGATAAAGAGTCAACAAAATACTAATCTGGATTTAAATACATACTGACTCAGCAACCACACAGCAGATTACCATTCACAGCTAATTGAAGTGTCTGCCTTAACATCTACTCAGGCTATTGTGTCAGACTAATTCAGTTATATGGAGTATGTCTACTGGGTTTTCTCCTTGTGTTACGGTTCTGTTTTACATACATTTCACAAATAATACCACAAACATGGAGTTACTCTATCCTTATGTCAGACTTCAAACCAGGTATTTTCAGCTGGTACATAGCCAATACCCATCATCATCAGCTTACAAGAAACAATTAAAATAACGGTTCATCATTATGGACTGCTTATGGAAGGCATAGACTAACCATCCTTCATTTGCCTTCCTTACGTAACAGAAGTATAACTTTCTCCACTTCATAGCATCAACATATTTTTAATTATTAAGCTAACCAAAAGCTCTAGAAGAGAAGCAGCAAGTTTTCACACAATCTTATTCAAGGGGAACATACTGTCACAGATGTCCTGGACAGCAAAAATATAAATGAGTTTAAGAGACAGCATATGCAAAGAAAACAAAAAAATCAAAACCTATTTAAAACAAAGACACTGAGACAACCAAAATCTCTAAAAATCCTTACCCAATAAACAAGGGTAGTAAGTACCCCTGTATAGTTATGTTCTTACAACACTTTTATAAGCATAAGCTTGTCCTATAAAATGACTGATATGCTTTTGGTCTGATTCAACATCCCCACAGATGTTCTTGCAAATTTGAAGTGTATTTATGCAATGCAGACTCTAGATAAACAAATAAATAGAGCTAAGATCATTATACACTTCAACAGGAAGTGTTGATCATGACAGTTTAGTAAGTCTTTCCTCTTTCTGTATGTCTATATGGTCTTTTGTAGCTAGATAGAAATTCATTTTACCTGTACCTGAAGCCAGTCACAAGCAGCCTAAGTGTTAGTGCAATGCTGAACTTGAGCCAGTATGCACTGTTGGAAAGACTCCACAGCTGCTTCTCATCTTGAACAGCCAGAGCCGATAATGCATCAACAGGAACAGATTGTAAACGTGTATCCCACATAATCAGAAATCTAGTTAAAGCTAGCATGCTAAACTCTCTTCAGTGAGTGGGGATCAAGAGAAAATAAAGTTACAGCTGTGATTCCAAACTAAGATTTCACTGTAGATTAATCCAATTAAAAAAAAAATCCTAGTCCTACTCCTTTCAATTCCACAGCCAGATCAACCCAGGATTTATTCACCTCTATCACACCAAGTCTGATGTTTGCATGGTCAAATGCTAAACTGGATATGTGAAATGGCCCTCTTCTACAAAACAAACAACAAATGCCTCCCTGCTAAGAGGGCATTTTTTAGATGTGCTGATCCAGGACCACTCAAATAAAGAGCCTGTCTCAAGTCCTTTAGCTGCTTCAGTAGGTTTCTGCAATATTTTATCATGGAAGACTCATCTTCACCTCTTCTGCCCTGAGAATCCCAGTAGTTCTGCTGTGTTTTTTTAATAAGGCTGCTCAGAACATGTACACAGAGCTCTTGAATCAAGCCCCACTATTTGTTGTTTCCTTTCTGGTGCTTGAATTTTTATGGTAATTTAGGTCTTTCTTCCAAGTTGTTCTACAAATAAATGTAACTTCTTTTAAAAAGCTGAGGCATTCACATGACCAGTTAACTCTAGTTACCAGGTGCTATCTAATCTACCAAATTACACTTGTGCTAAGAATCAAACTGGCAGCAGTAATAATAATAATAAATAACCAAAGCAGAGCACAGGAGTGTGTTTGCTGAATTAAGACCAAAAGACAAACACATTCTCTTTTCAAGCTGTGTTCACTATGCCCCTATATTGCTGTTTATTGCAGTGTTAGCAAAAGAAAGAACTACTTTGACACTCCTCACATACACCAGCACTAAATCAATCTTTTTAGCTTGAGACAGTGATAAAGGTTGTTTGAGCAAATTAGCAAGCCACCAGCTGATTTTCCATTGAAATGGATTAGAACAAAACCCTCAATTTCTCTGAGTTTGGTTTCTCCTTTTCTGCAACAGCTTGAACCTCTCTGCTCTGTAACCTGCCTTTGTTCTCACTTACATGTGTTCTTACTGCTTCGCTGCTCTAAGCTTCTGAACTGTGTAGTTAACAAAAGGAATTGCCTCTTCCTTCCTTCTCTTTTCCTCTTACTCCGCCCCATTACTCTGGTACCCCAAGCTGCAATGCCAACCTGGTACGTTTCCCTAGCCATCTTTGCACTCATTTTTGTTGACTTTTCTTTCACAATTTCAAGCACAACCTCTAATGTAAACTACTTCTATTTACTTAAAGAGGAAAAGCCATTAGACAAAACATTTCATGTTGACTACTCAGCTTACAACTGTTTCAGTTATGTACTGAATCTCACAAAACCAACAAAAGTGACAAAATTTACTTAATGATAAGATCTAAGAGAACAGGAAGACTACATTCCTGCTAGGCCATGGTTCTAGGCCATAGTGCTTTCATTTAACATTAAAGGTTATTTTGTAGCTTTTTTTACAGTAAATTAAATTACTCTGAAATAAAAATATATCTTCCTTTAAAATCATAGCAAATTATATTTTGTTAGAAAAGTTCCTGGTATTATTTCTAAAGCAAATGCATAGCAAAACCTGCTTAAGATGCCTGGTTACCTAGCAAAGACAAAGAAGTGATTATAACTGCTTAGGGATTAACAGCAGAACTATTAGCTGCTATCTCCAGATATCCTTCATAAAGCCACATTAACAATACAACAATAACAAAACAAATAACAGAAGTAATAAACTTTGTGTGAAATGTAAAATTTTATTGTAAATTCAATTCCCTCAGAAAGTAAAATGGCTCACTGATTTGTTTCTTTTTAAACATCTTATAATTTCACAGGAAAAGAAAAAGTGAATTTCCTGAAGATGATCAATAATCATAGAACCATAGAATCAACCAGGTTGGAAAAGACCTTTAAGATCATCAAGTCCAACTTTTCCCCCAGCAGTGCCAAGTCCAGTAATAAACCATGTCACTGAGGGCCTCATCTACACAGTTAGTGAACACTTCCAGGGATGGCAATTCCACCACTGCCTTTTGGGAAGAAACTGTTTATAATATCCAGTCTAAACCTCCCCTGGAGCAGCTTGAGGCTGTTTTCTCTTGTCCTATCCCTTGTTACCTGGGAGAAGAGATGAACCCCCACCTCACTACAACCTCCCTTCAGGTAGCTGTAGGGAGCAATAAGGTCCCCACTGAGCCTTCTCTTCTCAAACTAAACAACCCCAGTTCCTGCATAGAATCATTTTTGTTGGAAAAGGGCTTTAATATCATCAAGTCTAAATAAGCAGGTTTATTAAAATAAACCATTATATTCAGTGAGGATGATCTATACAGCAGAGGGCACAAAGCTGGAACAAATGTAGTTTTAACCGAAATTAGTATTTTGATTTTAGATTGATGTTCTCTCCCTCTTCCAAACTGAATGTTCTTGCCTACATGATATTTAGGGCAACAATTCACAAGACCAGGCAATTTGCATTGAGACAGATAGCAATAAAAAAAAATCTGATTATCATTAAAACTTGGGCTAAAAATTGCAACAGTCCAGAAGCTGATCTATAGGGAGTTCAGCCATAAAGACCAGTAGGAGTCATAATCTCATCAGCTTTCTTAGTAAGTCAATCTGCCTCCAAGAGTCTTACAGATCCTTTACTTATGAAATTTTAGAATCTGATCATATGTACAGAAAGAAATAGAGTATATTTATACTACAACTTTGGATCCAAAGAGCTGGCCAGCTGAAATGTGAAGATACTTGGGTTCCAACTGGAGAAAACGTTAGTGGCAAGTCAGGAATCTCTGATCAACTAAGTTAACCTGCAAAAATGCTACCAGTTGTATTTTTGTGAACAGAAGGCAAGTCTGATAAACAAAGAACTATTTCCTTTCCCTTTGAAAATACAGAAAAGCAGTGCCAGGATTCCTAGGGCCAGATAAAAACCACCACAGGTAGATAACACAAAATCCTGATCCAGTCTAAACTTGCGATGCCAATTCAAATTTGTTCAACGTATTTTTGATTAATTTTGTGGTATCAAACTCCATTCTTTAAGGCTACATACCACTTTCATTTTTTTTTCTGCAGACAGCCCAAATGATTTCTTCCCAGCCTCTTCCCATTTCCTTCCTACTCCTCACCTGCTCCCCAATACAGTGTTGCTGTATTCAAGCCATGGACCACCATTAAACGAAGGTTAGATTCTATTGATTTCTCAGTCACTACCACTGAGCTTCCTCCTTACCTGCTGATTTCTGTACTGCAGAATTCCTCGTAACAAGCTTCCATTGACACTGTGCTGTGTGCTGAGCCTCTTCATCAGAAAGGTTTTCAGCCTTGCCTCACCATATTGCCTAGCAATCTGCTGCAATAACAGCATGCACGCAGAAACAGCATCCATGCCACTACAGTAAAGGACACACCAAGTAGAACTCTGGCTCTCAAGATTAAGTTACAGGACTCAGCTGTGACTCAGAGTAAAGGTTATTGCATCAGCCAAGCCCCAGATCTGCACTAATTCTGAAAACCTGAGTGACACAAGTGTGGCTTAGATTGCATTAAATCCCAATGCACTGCAGGTGAAGCACTTGTAGGTCTACTTTGCCTTTGAATCCATTAGGTCTGTAATCTTGGAATTACCAGATAAACTCCTCATCACAAATGTTATGCTTTATTAAGTACAAACTAAAAGAAGTGCTTCAATGCTTTTAAGCTCTGAATTTAACTTTTTAAACTCTTCCTCTGGCATCTGTCTGAAGCTTTAGGGATTCTCATTAGAAGAGCAAAAGTAAAATAGTACAATAGTAAATCTGCATGCAAAAGTAACACAGACTTCCACATCAGCAGTAGTATTCTACAAAAGGAAACTAAACCAGAACCTAGCTCCTGTCCTGTCCTGAGGGGCTTGTTAAATAGACAGGCTTTTGAAGGGAGCCTAGATTAGGCTGGCTGTGGGGGAGGGACTGTTCTCTGCTGGAACAAGAGGGTAAGCAAGCTTCAAGACTGGCAGAACTGCATTGTAAAACCTGAAGTTTATTAGCACAAGCACCCATGTTAACCTTAAAAGTCACACTAACATTAACCAAAACATCCAGAAATCCGACCAAAGTAGTGCACAAGTCTGTAACACTGTAATCATTGTACTGTGTAGTTGCAAGAGGACCATACTAAAGTCTCCCAAGTACATTAAGCTACAATATAAAGTATTTCCATAAGATACTTAGCACTATAAGGAAACTTTCTGCTCTCAGTTCTAATGGCTGGACAACTTTGTGGATGCTCCTTAACTCTTCTTCGCAGATTGAGACAACTACCTCAGCGATATAAAGAACAGAAATGCGCTAACCAGCTCATACATTCAGTAGAATCTGAGAGATATTTTTGGGAATGAAAAGAATGCAAAGAAATGAAAAGAAAAAGGTCCAAAAATGAAATTAAAAGAAAACTGACAATGAAAAGAAAAAGGCCCAAAACATTATGGTAAGTAATTACAAGTTTTCTTTAAAGTTACTAATAACAATCTACTCTAAAAACATCAACTGATATGGTTACATACGATACAGATCATAGCCTTTCCATTTCTTGGATAATTAAGTCAAGAAAAAAAATTGAAAATAATTCATTCTGTTCTCCCAAAAACTACGTCTAGAAAGTGCACTCCATCACAACAGGGTATATTATTTTCTTAGAAAGCTATCCAGATCTAATACGAAGTTAATAAATATAAGGCAATTCTGTCATATAATCCAGTTAAAGATAGCTGCACAAAAGATCATTCTTTACAACAAATAATGTCTCATGTATTCCCACTAAGGAATATTTGACATGGAGTTTGTTTCATTTACAAAATGTGTGCCAGATTAGGTGCTCACCCATATTTCTGGATCTGCAAAATGAACTTTACCTACAAGTCAGTTACTTATAATGTAACTATACAATTTAAACCAGAACCTGTGGACAATTTCAACGATCATACTGAAATTATCCACTCTTTGGTCTAATTATAAATTCAATTTAATATTTTTAAAGGAAAGCTTTTAAATAATTATTTAAAAACTGTTATCAATGTCTTATGTAGTGAAGAAAAAAAGCCACGACCTATTCAAAGGAAATCCCTATTTTCTTGAGTTAGAAATCAAAACAGTTCTATTTTTCTTCTTAAATGGTATCTACCTGCATACAAAGCGAGTCCTTTTTTAAAAACCAAAACCAACCTACAAACACCCAATGCCTAAAAAAAACCCCAAGACAACCCACAGTGCTTTTCAGTCTGCAATACCTTTTATATTAGTGTTACAATAACATATAAAAGCCCTCATTTCAAGTGTTTGAGAGAAGAACAGTACAAAAAGAGACCAACCAAACTGAGGTCTCTTCAGTTCAGAGACCTCCAAACTGAAAAAAGGAGGACAGTGTACGGAGGAAATGAAAGGCATTTATTAAAAACATAGAGCTTTTTCCTCAGTCTAAGACAGAAATGTTGATGATGATGGAGAACTTCAAAAGCACAACCATATGGAATTCAGTAACTGTTAGCTATTGTTCAAAACCAGTCAACTTGTACTGACTCTCCAAAACTACTGCTAGGTTCTACAGCTGAAAAAACATTCATGCAACAGGGAACTGATATAGCAAGCCTAATGATGAGGGGATTAGAACTGAAAGTGAGAGCACTGGACTTTCTTTTCTGACATCATAGTTCAAATCCCAAGCCAGACAGGAGGATAAATGAGCCAGGGGGCCTTCATTCATTCTCCACCAAACAACACACCACAAAAGATCCATACATTATGCCAGAAAAATGCTCAGCAAGAATTAGTGGCCTTGGAAACAGAAATTCTTGACTCAGAGTCTGGTGGAAGGTCACTGTTCTAACAGTGCAAAGTTCACTTGATTTGCATTTGATATATTGATATATAAAGGAATTTCTGAGTTGTTTAGGATCTTTTATTTCTTGCAAATGATCCAAAGACAGAGGCAAATATTAATCTCTTTGATTTCATAGCTTGGTGGAAGGCGACTAAAAAGAAATTCTTCACATTACTGAAGTAGCTACTGAAAATACATAGACAAACTTTTTTTCTCATTTCTGTTAAATTAAACAAGAAAGTATCCGTATAAAGGAAAACAGAGTCAGATTTAAAGTTTCCAGTTTCCATACCATAAATTTCCTATAAATTAATAAACCTACATCCAATTTGTTAGTTCAGATACTGCTTAACAGCTTCAGAAAATCCCTGTGAGTTAATTAAACATGAATTGATGTTTACTGAATTGCTACTTCCACCTTTATTTCAAAGCAAACCTAAGCTACATTGATTTTCTGTTTTATTCCATGATGCTTGAATCAAATGAGATTAGACACAGTTAAGAAAGCAGCACTAATCTGATGACACTACTCCATCAGATAAAGTGACAGGCCTTTTATCAAAAATATACAGAAAAGACTCCAACAGTGACTAGATTATTTTCCTTCTTTCCAGAAATCCTTTTATATGACAAAAAGAGTTCTTAGTCTGGCATCCAATTATAATTCCAATCATATAACCCACTGCAAAGGATTATGCAATCCTTGCACAATTTACAGGTGTAATTTACTGCAGAAACCAATAATGCACTTAGATACGTATCTTCAATGCAATAAATCAGGTAGATGACTGTCTAAACACTGGCACTGATGATTCCAATCAGCTGCTGGGGCAGGAAAAAAAGAATTATGGGCATGAAATTAATGGTTGCTTTCAAGAATTTTAGACTTAGATGTTGAACTCAGTTTATTACCGAGTGTGACCAAAGAGGAAGACACAAAGAAGCCTTTGCATTTTTATGAGCATTTGATCAAATGCTTGCACACACAGAGGACATTCACTGATCTGGTCCACCATTATAAGGACTGCAAACTGCTGAAGGATTTTCCGCAACTCAAGTTTGACAAATATTGTCTGAGAGTATTCTTTAGCCACATACATGTATCTTTCCCTGGCTGGTTGATGAACTAAAACCAACTGTAGAAATACAGTTCTCCAGCAGTAGGGACTATGAGGTATGGCATTCTTTAACATTTGAAAGTAAAAACAACCTAAACACATGTCATTTGTATGTATCTTGCAATTTTGCCATCCAAGGAACAAAGGCACAACATCTCATTTCTTGAAGTAAATTTCTAAGCTCATAAAACTTCCTCTATCACTAGTACCTGCATTTTGGTTCCCCTTGTGTTGAAGCACACTAGCTGCAAGACTTTGATGAAATAAGCTTCAAGAGAGGAACACAGGACTGTTAAGCCCAGATAAAAACATCACATAAGAGAACTTGTAAAATTAACTGCACCATGAGGTCTTATCTAAGAATGATTAACACATTTCAAAGTTCTTACTAACTTCCTCCTTTGCTGAGAGAATGGCATATAGAAATATAAATCACAGCCTCTGACCCCTGCACATATAACTAAAACCAAGACAAGCAAAACAAGGACGTGACATTAATTGCTGCTGTAGCTAAGTTTATCTGCATACTTGAAAAGCTTCCTTATGACAGTGCCAGCCACTGGTGAGAGGAATGCGTTGCTGTCATCATAAGGAAAACCTGAATCAGGGGCATTCCAGTACTACCCTATCATGGTGGTGAACATGCAAACAAGACAAGGCTGAGAGATATGAAAACACCAACATTTAGAAAAGGTATATTATATGTGTAAATATTTTACTACGAGTCTGTGAATACTGCATTGCATTTCGGCACCCTCTAGTGTTGACTGGTGCAGAGAGTTAAAATTCTGAGAAAGAATCCAAGCCATAGAATCACAGACGCATAGAACATTTTGGGTTGGAAGGTTCATCTAGTTCAAACCCCCTGCAATGAGCAGGGATATCTTCAACTAGATCAGGTTGCTCAGAATCACACCCAGCCTGGCCCCAAATGTCTCCAGAGATGGTGCATCCACCATCCCTTTAGGCAGGCTGTGCCAGGATTTTACCACCCTCACTGTAAAGAATTTCTTTCTCACATCCAGCCTGAATCTCCCTTCTTTTAATTTAAAACGATCACCCCTTGTCCTATAGCAACAAGTCCTGCTAAGAAGTCTCTCCCCATTTTTCTTATAATGTCACTAATTGTGGAGATGCTTCTGATCGAAGAACAGGACTCAGTATGCAAAAGCACAAAATTGGTGCTCCAAAAATAAGAAATATGCAGAAGCACTAGAACCCAATGCATGTAACTTTATAGCAAGAGATTTGTCTGAATATCTAAGAAAATCCTTATATTTTTTTTTTTTTTACACAGTTTCCTGAAGATTTACTCCTCTTTGCTTAAAATGAGTTATTTACCATTAGAAGGGTCTTTGTTCTCAGTTATATATTTGTTAAAAATAAGATTACTACTGCAACATTAAAATGAGAACCTCTTTTTAGTTTGGCTCACTCTATCATCACTCACAAAGAAGTTGATGCTTGTGCCATGACTGCAACATTTTTCCAAGAGCAGAAACAAGTACAGTCATGTGAAATGAGCTCTAAGCACTCCTGCTGTAGAAGTGGGAAAGCAGACATTACACCAACTGGGTATTACCACTACTGTTTTCCTAAGCCTTTTCTACTATACTCCAAAGGTATTAGATCACAGACATCTACATGCAAACTTGTCTATTTAGCATGTTTCAAATCTTTTAAATCCCTCTTTTTCTCTCTCAAAGCAATCACTGCATCTTTTCATTTGAAAGTAAAGTTGACATAAAACTATCAATTACAAATCAAAAACCTATTCAACATATTCCTGTATTTTCCCCTCAAGATTATCCCTTATCTCTTCAAAGGCATCTGAAAAGATATGTTAAAATAAGATCAATTTTATTTTCAAAATAATTTAAATTGATTGACTGACCAAAATACCCCAAACGGATTCTAATGCCTGAAAAACATAAAATAGCCCTGAAAATTATACAGCATGAGAAGATTCCCTGCATTTCTTAACTTGCAAACAGAAAACACATACAATTTTTGTGAAAAATGCACACCATGCAAAATCTTGTTATAAATAATTTTATCTTAAAATTTTACATTATTACAAAGAAGATTTTTATCTTATTCTCTGTGGATTTGAGATAACGCCTATTATATAATCGCATTCCTTTTAATTCTGAATTTTAAACCCCATTATGTCTACTGAGGAATAACTGCCACAATTAAGATCCAAGATTAAGATCTTTCTAAATTTTAAGCCCATAAATATTCAGTTCCGAAACATCTGTGAGTGTACCTAATGACTTGTTATTAATCAGCAAGTACTGTGCATAACAAGAAAGATGGTACCAACGAATAAATACACATACAACAGCTCTTACCAGAGGAGGTTATCATGGTCTACTAGGTACTCTTAAAATGCAGAAACTTCTTGGCAAAAAACACACCTTGAGAATTCCTGTGCCAAATCAGCAGTCAGACCTGCCTAGGAGACAGCAGCTGAATCACAGAGAACATAACTGAGCAGCAAGTTTCTTCCCCGCTAAATCACAGCTGTTTACTGTGTTGAGTGAATTTTTACACACCTCATTTTTAACTATTATTCTTTTTCTACTAAGTGAAAAACTTGCCAACTATTTGCCAATATGCCATTATGAAATACAGAAGTTCCTGCTTTTTGCTCAGTTTCACAGGATATTTCTTAAAAAATATTTCTTACAAAAAATTTATTCAAAAAAGTTTACTTATAATTGGAAGAAAAATGTAAAAAAAAAAAAAAAAAAAACACACCAAAAGGGGGGGGGGG
>JANHGB010034078.1:0-14785 GCA_026283785.1 Coracopsis vasa
ATAGAGTTTTCAAATAGAGTTTTCAATTTTCTGATGACTTGTCAAAAGAAATACAAAGACCTTTTGTATGACCAGTGGCTCTACCAGAATGAATATATATGATCCCTTATCTTTCTCCAATTCCATAGAATTTAACTGAAATGTGTGTTTGCTATGTGTGGTAAAACTAGGTCCCCTGTTTTTTTGTTCTTTTTTTCATGTGTATTCAGATAGGAAAATGCTGAGAAAGAATTTCATGGTCCTACACTGTAGTTGTTAAGAGAGATTTGTTAATGAAGGATTGCAGCTGCAGCTGTATTAGGCATAGGGAGAGAAGAATTGCAAAGGAAGAAGCAGTTACTATAGTTAGGTTGATATACAATCCCTTTCAAATCTCCATGGAGTGGAAGAGCCAATGATTGCATGACAGTTTGTCCCTAAGATTCATTTTCATAAGGAGCTCATGCCTTTTTACAAATACAATCTCATCCTCACTTTCCATAAAACATGCAACTGGACAGTCCAGCCAGACACAGAGAGAATGTGAATACTTTGAATGTGAATACTTTGAAGTAGTGAATATGCAAAATGCACAATTAATTTCCATTATTTTAGCATTTTAAAAAATCATAATTATATTAAGCCACACAGAATCCCCTTTAGAGCATTGGAGGCACTCGGGTGTAGAAATAAGGAATGCCACATGAGGGTAGACAGGGACTGATATGCAGTAGGAGAGATCCTTGGGTCTGTCAGAAGGAGCTCTCATTTAAAACCATATAAACTATGAAAACTAAAAAATCAGACAAAACCAGACTTTTCAGATTCATAAACAGAACCAGAAGTATCATTGAACATGACCTCAGCAACACCTTCCAGATGTAAGCTTACAGCTTCAAATTGAGTTCTGAAGAGCAGCATCTATATAAAGATATTTCACAGAGCAGAAATTACTCCTTAAATAATAACATTTTTCAAGACTGAGCTGCCATAGGCAGTCATGACAGCAGGCTGGCACCCAGAGCACTGTAGTGTCAGCAGCACAGCCAGCCACTGCTGTTCAGGTCACAGTCTTCCCAACAGCAGCACTTTTCTCCCATATCCCTTGCCTGAGTGTGAGGAATGCAGGCTTTTTGGGCTACCATACTGCAACATCTTAGCCAGACCACCCCAGACTGGTTTCTGATGACCAAATTGTCCCCCCAAAAAACCAAAATGAACTCATGGGGTTTTTTATCTGAAGCATGGAAAGGGTGAGAGTTACAGCCACTGACTCTTGTAACCAAGAATGGTGCAAGATTGTGCTCTACTGTGAGCCAGTGATGGCTGTGGGTGCAAAAAGCTTTGCCATCTCTAGCCTTTGGGAGTGCATTTTATGTAGAGGAGGATGTAGAGTAAGCATATGCACAATATCCTCCTTGCTGATGTCTGTAACAATGCCTCTTTGCACACTAAGCTGCCACAGGGGAGGAATTGCACCCAGATTTCCACCATGTGCCCTCAGGCAAGGGAAGAGATAGCCAGGGGAGGGCAAAACTTAAGTTTATTTTCAGAAGACGATGAGATCCTGGCGAGCAATGCCCTCAGGTAGCGTTTCCTGCTGTTTGGAGAAAAGAACAAGGAAAATCTGGCAAATGTTAGGGAGGGCATTGCTCGCGGGATACACGCTGTGGACAGCCACCGTCGTGCTGCAGCAGTGATTTGGGAGAGAGCACACTGGGGGTGGGAGTGACGTGAGACGTCGGACAAAAGTGAAGATAGACAGCAGTGCTTCAGAACAACAAAGGGCTGCCCTCAGCCAGTGGTGGAGCACATCTGGCACCCCAGGAAGCTCAATTGGACACTTGGCCCTGAGCTCGTCCCAGGGATTTCTGACTGACACCACTGCAGTGCATAGGTGAGCTTTTTGATAGGTTCACTGACATTTCCTGTCACAGTCACGATGAGGTGAATTGGTAGTTCCTGCCTTGGGATGCAGCATGGCTGTGTGTGTTATGGGTACAGGACAGTGTGCATTTATACCAAAAGCTGTTAATAATGTCAAGTGCCACGTGCCCAGTGCATTCACTAAACTTTAGTCCGCCCTTCCGTTTGCCCAAACACATACACTCTGGCTTCCCAACTGGCTTCTTTCTGTGTGTTGTCCAATGCATGTAGATTCCTCCATCTGCCTGGCCTCAGATACAGTGGTTGTTGCTCCTCTATTTGATTGCCAGATGTCACTGGGGAACAAGATGGGGAGGTTCCTGGATCCTCGGGGCAAGCTGGCCATCACCGAGGGAGCTCGCTGTCCACACCGGCTGAAGAACAGGAATCCTCGGTGCCTGCCTCTGACGAAGACTCGCCAGCCAGGACCACAGAGAGCTGGCAGTGGCCGTTGTCCTCGTCTGAAACGCACAGCAACGTTGGGGAGGATTTTGAGGGATTTCAAACGCCAGCGCGGACTCCGGAGTGTACCATGGACATACAGTCTCCCGGGGATCAGTCACTCAGTAGGACTCCTCAGTTTGAAAGTGACTCTCCTGAGGAGGAGGGAAATGATGAAATGAATGAAGAGCGCTGCGGTGTTGAGCCTGTCCCTAGGGATCGGGGTTGGAGAGGGCAGCCCCAACTAACAGAGGGAGAGAAGCTGTTGATGGAAACCAACAGTAGGATTGTGCAGCTGCTGGAAAATATCAAGAGGGAGCATGCACAGTCCATGGGTCTCATGTCACAGTCCATGGGCCGTATGGAGCTGCAGCTGGGCATTGTGGCTACCTCCACAAGAGCCATCCATAACTACCTGTCAGAGATTTTAGCTTTCCTCAAGCAGCCAAGGACGCAGGTCCTTGAAACACGCATCTCCCAAAGAGCCACCCCCCATGTCGAGTTAACTTGTGCCTCGACATGGACTGGTGAGGACGCAGTGGCATCCTCCACTGTGTGCTTACCAGGGGCCGAAGGGACGAGCGACTCTCGAGAACCACCGCAGGCCACCCTGCCTTGTCGCAGTGGCCGGCTGCAGAGAGCCATAACCGAGAGGGCCTCGTTGCCCATGCCTACACGCCAGGCAAAAGGGGGAGGGAAGAAAAAATAACCACACCATAGGATTTTTAGGGGTTTTTTTAATGTGCCTGTCCTTTTAATTCTTAGCCATAAGGCCATCAGTGGCAGAATTCAACCATTTCCTACATTGGCTAACATTGTATTCTGGCTGACTAGATTAGTCTAACATTTTGTAGTTTATATTTGCACTGTTAACGATGTGTGCTGCTGGTATTTGAAGAACATTTGCCTCTGTTCTTTCACTTTAACTTCATACGAGCATTTTTTTACTCTGTGCCAGGCATTCATTGCTTTTCTTACAAATACAAGTCATTTCTTGAGGCAGCTGTTTTTTGAGTTTTCTTTCTCCATTATCCCATCCCCTCTGAGCAAGCGTTCTGGACTTGGTGGTAAGTATACAGGTCTTGGCAATACTCGCCTCCAAAACTGTGTTCGATCAGTCTTTGCCTGGTGTTTCTGGCATGCCAGCCTGAGGTGTTGGGGTTAGCCTGTACCGGATCATGATCATTCTTATCCTCTGTGGGTCTGACAAGCTCACTTTCTAAGACCCTCGGTGGAGCTAATCCACATGTCTTGGCTATGTCGTACAATAAGTAATGTTGCCAGGATCATACCTCATATTTATCTTTTGGGGCCTGTTATAGTGATGTGCCACCAGATCTATCTAGGCACCTGACTCTCATTTTCAAAGTTCCTTTTATGATGGATCTGGTGGTTTGATGGGCAGCATTATAATTTTTCCTCTGAGAGAGTCTGGGGATTGGAAACAGGAGTCGCTAAGCAATGAGTTCTATGGGGATAAGAACCATCTCCTGCAACAAATCTGTGAGGAGGAGACTGTCCCCTGTAATTATCATAGATATTAATTATTAAAGAAAAAGAAAAAAAAGCAACTTGCCTAGCAGCCAGACCTCTTGAGAATGTAAAAGTCAGGGCGTGCTGTTGGGTACTGTGCTACTCTGTCTGTGATTTAAGAGCTTTTCATCAGAGATGACCTACATGTTGATAAAATGCAACTCCTTTCTGTGCCTTTAGGCCGTGTAATTTCCTGAGGGCTGGCACCCTGAGCAGAGCACGGGTCCAATTTGTAACCCACGGGGCAGATGGAAATGCAGTTTACAATAAATTATTTTATATCTGTTGGTGCTGCCTCTCTCGGGGGAATTTAATCTAGTGGCACTCAAATTGCTATATGCATGCAGAGGCATCAGACTGGCTTATACATGTGGTATCCCTGACAGTTCTCCGAAAGGATGCTGTTGCCAGGAGCCCCTTGAGCAGTGGTAACTGGTGATCACAGGTGTAGCATGGCTCCTGTGTTTGACTCTCAACATTGCCGTTGTAACTACTCGTAAAGGTTCAGAAGAGTTTATATGGCAAAGCAGTGATGAATTCCTCCTCTGGCAAATACTAGAGAATAACTATAGGACTAAAACTCCTCTTCTATGATGACAGCCGAGCTGCGCTCTCTGTCCAGTGAGCCACAGACTCTTCTTCCCTGTCTTTCTGTGAGACTGAAATAAAGCAGCTACTATTTGGTTCTCCTACCAGCCAGCCATAGATTGCTCCCTTAGAAGTGTGTGTGCGTGTGTGCTTGTGGCTCTACTTCATTAAATGACCGGTTTAACCATGAAATTCAGCTGGCATGGCCAACCTCCAGCGTAGGCTTTTTCCACTAAGGAATCTTTTCTTCCCTTCCACCTACATCCAGCTGCGTTCCTTTGAAGAACACCATTAAAGGCGTGCTTCTCTGGCCACGTGGTCCACACACCTCACATCAGATATAAATTTTTGCACCCATTCTGTGGCTTTTTTATATCTCTTTAGTTTAAACTGTTTGTAAAGAGAATTTCCAGCACAAGCTTGTAAGATTCCCCTCTCATTGGCACAAGGAATGCATGCTGCAGAGTATTGAAGATCACAAGGAGGTTGGGAGACAAGCTGATTAGTAGGCCTGACAAATTATTCCAGTGCGTGCTGCCTTTTGAATGTGTGTTTCTGGTGCATACATGGTTTGCACACTGATACTGTGGATATGGACAGTGAAAGGCAAAGGCAAGCGAAAGTTTGTCCCAGTCTGCTTCCGTCTTACTTCCTTGGGATGAGTTGGAATGAAGCTAAATAGAATTCAGCCAGTTCATTTTCTTGGCCTAATGAGCACGTTTGATAATGCAGTGAGAATGGTTTTATTTTACATAGTGCTTTCACGTCAGAAGTGTGGTGCAGTTGCGGCCTGATGCTGAGATTCTGACGTATCCTGCAGGACCCGCCATGTAGCTGCTGCCATTTAGAATAAAGCTCGTTCCACGTGCTGGCTGCTTCTGCAGCTTCAGATTTTTTGTGGTAGTTTCAAAATTACAACCTCCACTCTACCTTTGCTTTCTGATCAAAGGGCAGTAGAGCTAAAGAAGAAGCTGCGCAGATATAGCAGCGGTGCCGTTGGAAATACTACATGAGGAACCCCTAAAGAGCTCCTTGCAGAGCAGCTTAAGCTTCAACCTGCTCTACTCTCCCATGTCTAAGTGCTGTAGCTAGACTCAGCAAGGCACAAAGCACCATTTGAATGGGAGCAGCTGTAGGGACTGAAAACCTGTCTACAGACAAGAAACCTGCAATAAACCTACACAAACCAAAGATTTTTCCAACTGGGAACAGTAGATGGTATTAAGAATTGGTACCAACTGATATTTTGGTCAGATCCAAAATTAGGATCTGACTTGTAGTATTGTCTAGCAAAATCAGTGCAGTTGGAGGGTATGTATGTTTCATCCCCAAACAAATATTTTCATGCTTTTCAAGTGTCTGTCATAGCCTCATCACTCTTTCCCTGTAGCTTTTTGTTGTCTGAATGGGTATATGGTTACATGTGTCTGTTAAAAATAAAGGGGGTCAATTCATACATGGTATATTTATATTTCTTGTTTACAGATTTTGAGTACCTACTGCTTCAGTTTCCAAAGCTTCCTTCTTTCTGTATCCCAAAGACCAGTTGTTTGGCTTCTGGGATGCTAAAAAGGGTGGGAGAGACTTAACAGGAAATCTCTGCCCAGTTGAAGCTCTTGGTTATAGATCCCCTCAGGATGATTCTACAGTCTAGCCATATTTTTGCTGTATAGTTCAAATGTCCATGGTTACACCATTGCTTTCTGATGCCTTTTGCTGAGCAGAAGTGCAGATATTTTTCTTTCAGAAGTTCACAGTTTGTGTTACAAAGTCTTGTGAAATGTGAAGGTTTTGAATACGTGATGATTTTAAGATTTTTTTTCCTTTTCTCCTTCCACTGGATGACTTAAACCCCACAAAAATAAAGCAGACCAATGAAAAGAATTGAATGCTAACTTCAATTGAAAAGCAACAGCAACACTACTCTTGTGAGACAGTTTTCAGCAGTGTTCAACTTACTGGTTCTGCTCAACCTTTTCCTTTCCTGCCTGCTCCCTGACCCTCTGTGATACTGAAATATTCACTTCTAGGACAACCTTCTTCCTAACCAGAAGGCTAAAAGGTCTTCCCTCTCTTCTTCTCCCGTTTAAAATATCATCCTTGCATCAGCCAGATCTACTGTTTAGAGGGATCAAAAGCTCTTTTCCTCCTGCCTTATTCCCATCCATATTCATATCCAGGGCCCTGAGTGCGCTGCTCTCCAGTGAGAGGTAAAACTTAACTCCCTAAATCTGATACTTGGCATATTAACACCATCACTTGGCCACCACAACCCTGTGTTGTTTACGTCTGTAGTAGCCTCATGAAGTAGCTATCCTTGTTTGCTAAAGCAAATATTTGGGAGATGAATCTAATTGCTGAAAAGTAACATTGCCCTGACTCGCATTATGGAAGCCTAGGAGCCAGGCTGAGGTATTTCACTCACATAAATACCGCAGGCTATATAACTAATCCTTACTTTGGTGAAACTTCAAAGGAAAAAGACACTAAATTAGCATGATATAGAAAAGCAAATGCAATGGAAGGCATAGTAAGGAAACACGCTGGTATGATCAAGTTGGATTTTAGCACAGATTCAAACATGGAACTTTTTTGCTGGCTTAGGCTAGTTATTTCATTTCTCCATGCCTTAGTTTCATAATAGTAGAAGTGGCAATAAAGGAGCTGTCAGGCTATAATTAGCTGATAAGATGGTACTTGGAGGTCTTCCGTCTGAGGCAGTAATGTTATGTATTAAATGCTGATGAACCTTGTTTGTGACCAAAGTTGGAGACAGGGCTAAAACTAACACTCAACTTTGGAAGATCTTGATTAAAGTCTCCCTATATTTTATCGTCACATCATATAATAGATCAGAATCCCAAATCCAATTGTTGAAGTTCTCATTCAGATTTGGACTTTGTCTGTTGAGTCTGTTTCTGACCACAGCTAAATATATTCCTAGACTGTTCAGTTATTAAAGTACAAAATACATATAAAAGATTCATTTAAATGATGCAGTTACTAATGCTAATCTGATAATCCAAGAGTGTGAAGAAATTAGGATGTGATTACTTAAGGAGAATAGGCATAAAAGAGCACTTCTGGAGTACTTGTTATTGTCCAAAATATCACTGAACTTCTGATGGCTAAGTACAGTCTGCTTATCTCTATTTGAAACAGTGCTGTACGGATTCATTATTTCTAAAGGTCTTCTTTCCATTTCTATATAGATATTCTCCCTTCACATTTTGAAGGTTTGAAGAAGAGGATTGTTTTTCGAGTCACACTAAGTAAACATTGAATGCATGCAGGCTTAAAACTAAAGCATGCATGTTCTGTAGCAGCAATAAAAAGTGCTCGGCTTGCACGACTTCTGATGCTCAAACGTTGCCTTGTTAAAATGCCAAAAAAAAAACCTTTTTCTTTGCATTTTTTTGAGAAGTAAATCTCTTCCTTTGACCTTGCAATACTTAAATTTTCAGTTTGGGGACAAATGATATTTATTTTACTGAATACTTTTATATTACAGATAAGGTGGATGAAATAGTACCAGTTTCCAAGCCATCAAGAATTGCAGACAATGCAACTGTGGACTCAAGAGTGGCAACTATTAAACAGCGGCCTTCTAGTAGATGTTTTCCCTCAGCTACAGATATGAATGTGAGTGGTAGCTCTGAAGTACTGCTTTCATTTCAGAAACTGTTGAAGGGGGGGGGGTTGGCAATGTACAAGGCATACAACAGAACTGAATTTACAAACATTGCTTTATGTACTCATTTTGCTTTTATTATCCTGTAACCTTAAGCCATGGTCTACTCTGCATTGCTAAAAATAGCTTTTTAACAGAAGTCAATGTTCCCCTTGTAAAATTTTTCTCATTACATCCTTGTACTTATTCTGAGACTGTCCCATCAACAGCATTGCTACCCCAGTGTTACTCAGACAGATGTGAACCTATTCTGCCTTTAATCTGAACTGGTGAGACCCCATAAGTTCTGAAGGTGTCAATACAACACTAACCCCAAGCTAAAAAACTTTGCTCAAAGTCAATGTATGCTATTTCAGTTTCAGCACCAAGAGTTAGTGCAGCCACACAGTTTTCACTAATGTGAAGGTTTCTTCTACTGCAAGTTTTTATTATTAATAATGGCATATATAATATCTGGATTAAATAACACAGGATTATTTGTAAGGGAAGAATTTACATTAATACTATAGCATGTATTAAAAACTTAAACTCCAGAACTTTGAAATTGGACTGTTCAGTTGCACAGTTTGCTCTTACAGAACTTTGCATGTGAAAAATCATTGGGTTTATTGCATGTTAAATGTATTTTTCCATTACCCACGCCTCCAAAAGAGCATCAGATCTGGTACAACAAACACTTGGGCTGGAAGGAAATTAAGGCTGTTCTGAGAGGCAGAAAACAAGTAGATTCATGGCGATCCACAAGAAGGAGGGACAATTGAGTGCACATTGGGATTCAGGTGGCGTTCCTCAGTTCCTAGCTGAGATGCTCACTGCCAGTGTAACCTTGTGCAAAATGCCTTGAGTCTGTGCAAGACTCCAGGGATAGGTCTGTTCTTCAGAAGCAAAGAGAGCATACAGCTTGGTGCAGACTGAATGCTGACACCTATGCAGTTTTTTTAAGTGAATGACACAAAAGGTAATTGCTCATGCTTCATGTTTCTTGCTACACACAAAATGTGCTGGAATCTGAACATATTGCCTTGTAATTTCAACTAACTCCACTGACAGCTGTTTTCATTTTATGAACATGGAACTAAAGCCCAGCTTTCCCTTTCTCTTCACTTACTCTCCAAAATAATACCAAATCTGTTATTTTCCATAAGAACTCTAAGTAAAAGGGACAGGGGTTTAGCAGATATGACAGCAGAGTTACTTACATGTGAGAGAAAGACTTGCATGCTTTAATGCTTGTGGGGTTTTTTGTTTGCTTTTTTGTAGTCCATGTATGAGAGACAGGGTATTGCTGTGATGACGCCCACTGTACCAGGGAGTCCTCAAGGTCCTTTTCTGGGTATACCTCGGGGTACAATGAGAAGACAAAAATCTATAGGTAAAATGCTTCTGATGTATAGCTTGCATGTGCATTAATCACATAATTTTAGTAACTTTGCTTCTTTCTTAAAGCATCTTTACCTCAGTGAATGACTTTAATTTTTATGCAAAGTTCATGAGAAAAGAAGTTTGTGTGTAAGATGGTACTTCCACAGGCTGCTTTGATGGCAGTAGGCAAGTATTATGGAACTTTAATTCCTTTCTTTAAAATGTTCCCACTAACAAGGAAGGGCAGTGAGAAGGGAACAAATCATCAGTACAAGCCCTTTGCCGTGCATTACCCAAGGCAAAATGATATTTCTTTTTATTTTGTTATTGAGGCAAAAGCATTGTAATGTTGTGTAGCTTACAAAGGAATCCCTATTGATCAAATGGAACAAAATTCACCTCTTTTTCATTCCATATTATGACAATAGATGATTTACAAAAGAGAAAAAAACCAAATTTGGGCTTATTTTGTTCTTAGTAGTAATCTTAGTAGTGATATTTTTCAGTTTAGAAACACATTAAGCTGATGTAAAATTAGCATCTGAATTATCCCAATATTATCCAGTTTATTTATGTTAAAAGCCGTATTTGTAATAATATCATGTCATCTTTTGAAATGAAACATTATGATTTTTTTCCCCAATAGAATCTTTGCAGTCACTTTGCTAAGTTTCAAATGCTTCTTAAAAATTCATTAGTTTCGAAGTCGCATTATTACGTGCATTTATAGAGTGCGAGAGCAAGGCATAAACTACTCTTCTGCACAGAATGTCTTCCCTGTTCAGTAATTTTCAAAGCAGATGTGTTTCTCTACAGCTGCCTTGGTGATACATAAACCCAAAGCGTTTGCCTACACATCAGTGATCAGTTTAATTAAAATTCTGTAGCATCCTTTTTAATTCTGGCATCCAGGTTTCTGGAATTTCAACAAGAAAGAATGCTTATGGTAGGAATCAACCAAAAGCCCTCTTTCGTAACTTTGCATATGCCTCATGTCATGTGAAATGCACCCTGGCACTTCAGGTTGGATACAGAAATAATACAATGTGAGGAATCCCAGTGGAAGACTGTGTTTTAAATGTACTTTCTGATTTTTAGGAATAACAGAGGAAGAACGGCAGTTTTTGGCTCCTCCTATGCTGAAGTTTACCAGAAGTCTTTCAATGCCTGACACCTCTGAAGATATCCCACCACCACCACAGTCCTTACCTCCTTCACCACCACCACCTTCTCCCTCTCTGTACAACTCCCCCAAATCCCTGACATCAAGGAGCTATGGAACTATTAAACCTCCATTTAATCAGAATTCAGGTGCAAAAATTACTTTGGTTAGGCCTGAGAGTGTGGGAACAATGATAAGGGACAAGGGGATCTATTTCAGACGAGAACTGGACCGATACTCTCTGGACTCTGAAGACTTGTACAATCGGAGTGCTGCATCTCAGGCAAATTTCAGGAACAAGAGGGGTCAGATGCCAGAAAATCCCTATTCTGAGGTTGGGAAGATTGCAAGCAAAGCAGTTTACGTGCCGGCCAAACCAGCGAGGCGGAAGGGGATGCTGGTGAAACAATCTAATGTTGAAGACAGTCCAGAAAAGACCTGCTCCATTCCAATCCCGACAATTATTGTGAAAGAGCCATCCACCAGCAGCAGTGGGAAAAGCAGCCAAGGGAGCAGCATGGAAATCGATCCTCAGTCTTCAGAGCAACCTGGGCAGCTTCGACCCGACGATAGCTTAGGTGTCAGCAGTCCATTTGCAGCAGCCATTGCTGGAGCAGTGAGGGACAGGGAGAAGAGGCTGGAAGCAAGGCGTAATTCTCCAGCCTTCCTCTCCACAGACCTGGGAGATGAGGATGTTGGACTAACACCACCAACACCACGTATGAGGCAATCTAAATTTACCGACGAAGCAATGTTTAGTAGTGAGGATGGTTTTAGACAGCTTATGTCACCATCTCCAATTCCCGCACCTAGAGAGCCTGAAAATCTTTTTAATAGCAGTGAACCCAGCAATCAAAGTGATTCAAGGACATTAAATGCTCAGTCCAAAACGAAAGGTACTGAAAACAGTACAGTGGCAGCTAAGTCCACGAATGCACCCAGCGCAGATAGTTATGTTCACCCAGTCACAGGAAAGCTATTAGATCCAAACTCACCACTAGCCCTCGCTCTCTCTGCCAGGGACAGAGCCATGAAAGAACAAACCCAGCAGATTCCAGGCAAAGGAGACACTGTTAAAGCTGACCTTAATAAACCACTTTACATCGATACAAAGCTGAGACCCAATATGGAAACGACTTTTCCCGTTACTGCTCCTGTCGCTAGGCAAAACACTCGTGGCCCATTGAGACGGCAGGAGACCGAGAACAAGTATGAAACAGATGCAGGGAAAGAAAAGAAAGCTGAGGAGAAGAAGAACATGTTAATAAACATTGTGGATACTTCACAGCAGAAGTCAGCTGGCTTGTTAATGGTTCATACTGTGGACACAGTGAAGTCAGATGAAGCGCCCGAAGATGAAGAGGAAAAGAGCACTGAAGTGGAATCCAACCCTGAAAACTCCCCACCAGAGAGGCCAGAGGGGAGTGAGGAAGCAGAAAGCGAGCTGACTGTGCCTGCTGAGCCTGAGCCACCGGCATCTCCCTGCAAAACCATCGTAGCAGCGAGCTCTGTGGACGACCCCGTCATCCTGCCATTCCGCATCCCTCCACCACCCTTAGCTTCCATTGATATCGATGAAGAGTTCATGTTCACTGAGCCACTACCACCCCCCTTGGAGTTTGCCAACAGCTTTGATATCCCCGACGACCGCGCAGCTCCCGGTTCGGCTCTAACAGAGATGGTTGCGCAAAGAAAGAATGGCACACCTTCACCCGCGCCATTTGCCCCCAGCCAGGCAACAAATTCCATAGACAGTAAAAAGCAAGTGGCTCTTTCAAACTGTTTGCCTGCCTCCTTTCTGCCACCCCCTGACAGCTTTGATAACGTCACTGACTCTGGGATTGAGGAGGTAGACAGTCGGAGTAGTAGTGACCATCACTTAGAGACAACCAGCACTATCTCAACGGTGTCCAGCATCTCTACCTTGTCCTCGGAAGGTGGGGAGAACGTGGATACTTGTACAGTCTATGCAGATGGGCAAACATTTCTGGTGGACAAACCCCCAGTACCTCCTAAGCCAAAAATGAAGCCCATAATCAACAAAAGCAATGCACTTTACAAGGATACGCTAATTGAAGAAACTGTAGACAGCTTTGTTATCCCTCCTCCCGCTCCGCCCCCCCCTCCGATCAGTGCTCAGCCCAATATGGCTAAAGTTGTTCCCCAAAGGACATCTAAGCTATGGGGTGACATGACGGAGGTGAAAAGCCCAATTCTCTCAGGCCCAAAGGCTAATGTTATTAGTGAATTGAACTCAATACTGCAACAAATGAACAGAGAGAAATCCTCAAAGCCAGGGGAAGGATTGGAGTCACCTACTGGAACAAAAACTGCAAGTCTCAGTACAAGGTAAACGTAATTAACCAAATCATTTCTAATAAAGGCTGGATGTTTTCCGTCCCTTCACTAACTTCTCCCGTAAAGCACATAGATTAAAGAGGAATGTAGTCTCTATTGCACAGGTTTGCTTAATGAATACTCTATGACAAACAATTTCACATTCCTATGTTATCAACATTTGTGTAATATACACCACAGGACAGAGCTTTCCCAGTTTTCTCCAATTTCAAAGACAGTTTCCACAAACCTTTCAGTTGTTTTGGTGTGAGTTGCTTAGTTTTATTTTTCAGTAGTATTTTTCTCTCTTAAAAAAAAAAATCTTATAAAATGTGGTGATAATTTAATTTTTCATCAATGCCATAAATTATTTTGGCTTCAGACAGGTAAAAAAAGTGGTTTTGCCTTGGCTTAATCCACATTCACTGTGTCATGTCATTTGATTCATGCTGATACCCCCCTCCTAATCCACCTTAGCGTGAAGTATAAAGCTATGTTAGAAAATCACTCCTTGAAATCACTTTGCACTACTCATGTTCTTACTAAAAGTAATTTAGCTTCTCTACCACTTAATATTACAGGTTTTAAGTTCTTACTTTCTATTGCACATGCTTGTTAGTGAACAGTCTCTGATGTTTGCAGGTTTGAGGAGGTGGCTTATTTCTCCCAACAGCAGCATCCCCGGTAGTGCAGTGCAGTACGTCTGCAAGTGGTTTCTGAAAGGTACTTAGGTGATAAGTAACTTCCAGTAGTCAGACACCATTGGGTAAATGTGTAAGTAATTGTGTAGCCACATTTGTGTGGGATATGGACATAATATCCACGATTATGAAGAAAAAAAGAAAAGGTAATTGTGTTAGTTTTACTGAGAGCCTGAGGTATTTCTTTTGTGGAGTGGTTTGGCCTTCCATACAGCACATAAATGTACCTTTTGCTGAAGTATTGCACATTGTTTGTCCCAGACTACTCCATAGAAATGCATTCTTTGCAGAAAGACAATGCTGACTTTGTTTTTAAAGAAAAGATACCATTTAAGTAAATTTTATTACAGTTATTCTGCTGGATATGAACTAACTCAGCTACTGTTCTTTGCGTGCATGAAGATAATTTGGTTTTAGGGGAAGGGTGGATCTGTTAGTTGCAAATGATTGCTCATTCAGAAATCAGTGTGATCAAAAGCTTCAGCATCAGGTAGTTATATCATCTCCTGGAAGATGGAAGTCATCAAACTGGTGGCAGGGAGATATTTTGGTTATATACACATATACATATGATATATATTGTTTGGTTTATAGAATGAAGAGATGGGAAAAAAACATTGACATTCTGGAATTCCTATCAGTGACACTTGATTAAATGGAGTAGAAATTGAGTTGTCTGTACCAGAAAAGCCTTAATACATGAAAAAACAATACAGTGAAAACTTTATGAGAAAAACAGTATAGACTGGCTGAAGACAGTCCTTAAAGTTAGCCCAGCATATAAACACTCTGCATTTGAGAATACCTCGGGCAAGCATAAAATCAATACTTGTGCACTAAGCTGGAATTTACATAAGTCTTGTCTTGCAGATGATTGACATTTCATATTGTCTTATGTCTTCAAGAGTACTATTTTTGCTAGCTGTTGATTGTGTTTCTTGTTAAGCCATATGAAGCCATATGTTAATCCATGTTGCCTCTAAATTCATATGGACTGTAGAGATAGGACAGGGAGTGATGGGTTTATACTGAAACAGGGGAAGTTCAGGTTAGATATAAGGAAGA
>JANHGB010034081.1:0-19819 GCA_026283785.1 Coracopsis vasa
GGCGCCGCATCCGTCCGCCCCTCCGGTCCCGACCACGAGCGGCGCTCCGCACCGGGCCCGCGCCAGGGAGGCGGGCAGCCGCCTGCTAGAAGATAAGATTGTTGTCATCAGCATGGCTTCTGCAGTTGATGGCACAGTTAGGTGCTGCCTGTGCTGATAAGGCCTGTTCTGAACATCTCCTTAGGCAAAGTCCATGTGTAAATGTAGTTTGGTGTAATGCTGAGCAGCAGTGCAGACTGGTGTGTCTTGTTTTGAAGTACATGGTAACTGCTGCTACTAGTATGACCTTTAGAGAGCTGTGAGGGTCAGAATTAGACACCCAAACCTTCTTTTTCAGTCAGATTTCTCTATCAGATATTGAATGTGTGTCATTGCTCAGCATGCATTAAGATCTCTTAAACTAATTGCATTTAGCCTTTTATTTTCATGTAAGAAATTGCATTTTGCTAAGTGTTTTACCATAAGAGTATCCCGCTGTCTTGAACAGTGTTGCAAGGACACGTGCCTGGTATTACTGGCAGGTCATTTCTGTATCATATTTAGTATTATAAATGTTAAAATTCAACAGTGAAATCTCAACTACTTTTAAAGCTAGTCATAGAAAATAATTCCAGTTAGCCTTTCAGTATAGAATGTGTTAAGTTTGGATTAGGCTTCAGTAGTCCCATCAAGCTTAATTATGATTCTTCTGCACATATTTTCCATGTGTTATACTCTGTGTACGTCAAAACAAACAAAACTAGCACAGTCATCTGCACCCATGGGTAAGTCAAGTCTGATTCATGTTAACAGTATGCTAAGAAATGTAAGTGGTGTGTGGCAAGCATGTAGATCATGTAATCACACTCACGACTGCTGGTCTATTAGATCTTTCTGGATTTCTGAAAAGTGAGATGGTAGCGAAAGTGCAATACTTCCAAAAGACAAGTCAGATCTGAGAAATAAAATGTTGCAACTTTTAATATCTGATATAGCTAAGAAGATGTTTATTTTAAAATTTCCTCTGTTTTGTGGATGATTGTGATGCTTTGGCTGGTTTGGTTTGTTTTTTTTTTTGTGTGTGTGTGATTTATTTGCATATTTATTTCCTTTTTTTTTAGGATTAAAATATCTAAAGATTTAGCGTTTTTCTTCGTTAAAGAGTGTGGTTGGATATGTCACTGAATACAGAGCTTAGCACAACAAATAAGTAAGCAAGCTTTTTTGTAGAGGTTTCACTAGATAATCAATCACAAATCCTGACTGGGAGCTTGTAATTGTTACATTTTCATGTCAGTAGAATTAAACCAAGTTTACAGGTTTAAATTAATCAAACTGATGAAAGACTGGGTTTTGTTTATTTGTTAGCTTTCAAAACAAAACCAAAAAGCTGACTTTGACTTCTGCCTATATGGTGAAAAGAAAAAAAGATAGGGATACACGTACTTGGGATAGAAACCATGCTTGTGTATACGTGTGCATTTGTGCACTTTCGTGTGAAAGAGAAAGAAGATCCAGACAAACAGATTATTTTGCAGCATAAAAATGTTGAATTAAAAAGAGAAATGCTGGTGTTGATAGAGAATTGTGTATTTAACAAGAGCAGCCCTGGAAAGAAATGCTCCCAGTAATCTCTCTTTAACTGACTAAAGTGGAAGAAAGCCAAGTTGTTCAGTTGCACAATAGTTGCAATCATGTGGGAGAGTTCCCAGTTGGGAGTTGAAAACTGAAAACCTGACATGCATAAGTGAATGAAGCTCCCCTATGTGATGTGTTGATTTAAGATTTTTTACTTCCTCCTTAAAAATACAGCTGTGCTTCTGCCTTTGTCTGGGTACCGAGGAGGCGACACTGTGAGACACAAAATTAGTTTAAAATTGACATTTGGATGTCGGTGATAATTTGTCCTGATGTTATGGCTACTGGTTGTGATTGTGACAAGCAGGCTTGATCCAAGCGAGCACTGTAAGAGTCAAATTTAATAGACAACCATTGTAATTTTCTGCCTTGCGAATGGCAGAGACTTCCCAATGTTCCTTCACTATAACAATCAGGGATTACTAAATAACAAGTCCACGGGATTGGGGGAGGATTGAAAGGATTAATGGAGTATGACAAAATTGCACCTGAGGGAGAAAATCTGTAGGGGTTTTTGTATGCTGATGTGGTACATCAGGCAAATTGGCAATTGCTACTGATCTTTACACATGCATGTCTTCAAATAAACTGTGAAAGTCAAGCAGATGCAACTATGTGGCTAAGACTGTCATAAACATTTATATCATCAACTGCATAAATCATTTTATATTATCATTTTAAGTATTTCAATGATCAACTATATTAAGTATCAGTGGATTGTAGGCACTGAACTAAATCATTTTTTTTACTCCACTTTAACCTCTTATCCTGCTAAACTAAATCCTAAAAAAAGATTAAAAATGGTGGTTAGTCCAACCCTTCTCTTCAAAGATAATTAATGAATACAGTTCCTGTTTAGGAAGAGTGTTTCCAAGCTTCAGAACTTTAAAAAAAAAAAAGTGTTTGTGTGTGTGTTTGTATATATATATATATATATATATATGTATATATAAATAGGTTTGCAGTCTGCATTCTTGTGCTGACCTGATGTTAAAATAACCCCCTTCTATCCCTTTGGTAAATACCCATTTCAAAACAATAATAACAATCTTAGCCCCAAGTTCTTATGGGATATTAACATGTTTTTAATAAACTGTTTGCCTCTATGAAACATTAGCAGTTTGTTAACAGATACATAGTTTCTTTTCACACTGGTTTAAACCAAGAATCCCACTGCTGATGGCAGTGGATTTGCATGAAATAGAAACAAGGAGAAGCAATAAGAGAACTATTCAGCTTTATTTTTAAAATTCTAACTTTTCCTTGGAAAGGAAAACTTGGTAGCATTTTATTTACTTAAGTGGAAGTTTTAGATTTTTGTTATGTTCATGATGATAGCTGAACTTAAACTTCAGAGCAAGATACTTTCTCTTTCTTCCCAGTTCAGTATAAACACTTAGTCATGAGAGAAAATAGGAGCTGGTGCAAATGGTTAAACTTTTCTCTATGTAGTTCTGCGCAAGAGAGAGAAAATGAAAGAGGAAGAATCACAAACACATTTATAAGTTGCTGTCTGGGGTCATCTCTCATGTATTGTGAATTGTTTAAGGAAACACTTCTTCGGCAGCATTGACTGAAGGTCATGTTGTTATTTGGACTTTTGACTAGTGGAACAGCAAATGATTCATTAATTCCATTAGCCATTCTTTCTGCACACTGGGAAAAGCAAATGTAATTGTCAACTATTCCGACTGTATACTTAAGCTGTCAAGGATCCTGGCAGGCTTCAGTTATCCTCTTTGAAGGTATCAAAGGAAGGGGTGGGCTATTTTGTGTTTTAAAACAGAAACAGGGAAAAAATGTGCCACATAATGTAAGCTAAAAGATTTCTTTTTAACCTAAAGTGACACCCTAATACAGAAACACTGGGCAAGTTTCTGACTGGTAAAGCTTCTGGTTATCATTAATTTTTTTTTTTTTTTTTAAGAAGTGTTAAACTGCAGCCTGTCAGCATGCCGTTAGTGTTGTCTCTAAACTAGACTTGTCTGCAGGAGCCATGCCAGGGACTTCTCATTTCCCTTCCCTTTACATTCCCAAGGCAATCCATAGGTCTCACCCTGTATGATGCTGCATGTGGTGGACAGGGGAGTGTAGCATGACCAAAGTCAGTGGGCATGCTGCACTATTTTTCCACAGACATTAGGCAAAATTGGGGTACATATTTTTATAGTTTTTCACCATGAATTTACCAGTGGGTTAGTGGACAGCAAAAGTGAAAAACATCAGGTGGATGGGCAAAATGACTAGCATTTCTTCCTGCTGTTAACAGGGATGACAGCTGAAAGCCTAGTCTACTACATTTAGCATGAAAGAGCAAAGAGTTTCCAGGATTAGTGGCTCAGCCAAAAGTGGATTACATCTGAATTGGAGTGTCTGCCCTCTAAGTGGTCACTGCTGTTAGGTAGTTTTTTCAGAGAGACAGTAAAATTTTTCACCATAGAAGAGATGATTATATTGAAAAGACAGTGGGGCTCTTTGTTGCAAGAGTCTTCATTTTAACTATGGTGAAGAAGTCCAGCAAATGTAGGTAAGCAAATCCATGTACAAGGGATTTAAGTCTACCCTACCTGTGTGCTTAAAAGAAATAGCATGCTCTGTTCTGCAGATCTTAATATCCCAGACATTCTTGGTGGTGGTTAAAAAGTCCACCATTGGTTATTACACACTTTAGAATGTTCCTTTTATTTAGGCAATAATGAATGCAAAGCTGTCTTGTCCCTTGCAATGCTTTGAGCTGTTCAGATAACACATTGCAAAGTGGTTGGACACAAATCACATAACCCTACTGTGCTCTGTTTGAAAGGAAAGTACAAGTTTTAATTCATTATTGGCTAGCTAATTTTCTGGTATCCTTTTCCCACAGTTTTGAGTGACAGTCCCACACCCCCAATGCATGGTTTGTTTAATTGTGGTGCTGAAAACTTGACTTTCTTTTTAAAGATATAATTTTACATCCTGATTGTAAAATAATTAATAGTTTGCTGCTTACTCTTTGATCCTGAAAAAGGAAGCACGTTCTGCATACTTCACAAGATATAACTTTGTCACTATGTGATTATTTTTCTCTAAAATATGAAGAACTGTGGAAAAGGAGGTCCATCTGTTGGGAAAAGTTTCGCTCTGTGTGTGATGTAATGAGTAATCATAAATGTAAAATATTTGATGTGACAATTTCCTATATAATGATTATGCAGTAGTTAGTAGCCACACTATACTATATTACTCCTGTTAATGTATTTTGGAGGTGGACGCTATGGATTCATAGTATGGTTTAACTTGTACAAGTAGTATCAGTCCATCTGAGGGATACTTTTCCCCT
This sequence comes from Coracopsis vasa, assembly GCA_026283785.1. NCBI lineage: Eukaryota > Metazoa > Chordata > Aves > Psittaciformes > Psittacidae > Coracopsis > Coracopsis vasa. The sequence goes on from JANHGB010034081.1 coordinate 4,937, forward strand.
AGGTTGAGAATTATGAATTTACAGTGTTGATTTTTTGAATCTTATGAGCCACTACAGAGTGGAAAATATTTAAGGATAGCAGTGTATGTACTTCTATATGTTACTGAGTGTTAAAATAAGCAATTGATTGTTAAATAAACTAATATATATATAATGCATTATACTTATGCAAAGAAGAGCTGCAAAAATCAGGTGAAGTGTTTCACTTTTATTATAGTAATAGGCACCATTGCTATGTATTTATCTATGCATAGTTTAGGAGAGAAGAAGATGCTGTCAATGATTCTGTAATATTTTCTTCATGTAGTGGCCATTGAGTTGAATAAGAATTCACTGGTATGTATAGTAATGAATCTTTAAATCTATCATTTCTAATCAGTGTTGGACACTGCAAATAAACAGGTGTCCTTTAAAAAATGGACCTTTGTACACTTTGAGTAAAGAACTACCTGAAAAGGATATAAAGTAGTTGTACATTCAAAATGTATTAAATTCCATTTTTCCTTTGCTATATTTTGTAAAACATTTTTGTTGTAAACAGTATGCATCTTACACATGTCAAATCAAAACTCTTTATTTTAAAGATATATACCTAATGTAATTGGAAGCTTATTGCACTCTCATGCAATGTATATATTGTGACTTCAAAAAGTCTGTACTGAACTTTGCTTAAACTACTAGTATGTGGATTTCTTTCAAATTTATTTTTAATTAATGATATTAAGGATAAGATCCTTTCTAAATGTACTTTAAAATTCACAATAAAGTTTCAGAAGTTGTTTTGTACAATGTTGAGGCTTTGTGTTGAATTTTCTTGTTGAAATCTTTTAAAACTGGTATCTTGAATAAGTTCCACATTCCTCAAGTATGTGTAAATCTGTGTTTAACACCATCATGATTTAAATCAGGTGTGCCATATCACAAAATATGGTATGTCCATTTATTTAATAGCCATCTTCCTTAAATTAGGGATTGCTGCTCCATTGAACACAGTGTCTCCTGGCACTTCTGTAATTTCTGCTGGCAATTCAGCCTAGGTTCAAGAAACTCTCTGTATTGGACTGGAAGAGTGAGATAAAATGTATGATCTATTTCGTATGTCAGCTCAATCCAGGACAAAGTACAGAATGAGTTGGATGAAACTGGGTGGTAAACATAGAGAAGAAAATGTTTATTTTAGAATATCTAAAAATCTGGTTTATAGCTCCCAATCAAAACAAAAAATGACTATGCCAATATTGGAGAAAGATGCAGTAGTACAGTGTAGAATCAAATCTATTGCAAGCTTTCATTTTTATTCTGTATGTCTTTTGGTTGTAATACTATTTTATTATTAGGTGATTCAGTGGTTTCTGAAGTAAAAATGTTTGAGGCATTAATAGGGAATTTGCCTAAGTAAATAGGTAATCAAGCTCTGTAGAGTTTGGAATAACAATTATTTTTCATGTCTGTCCTTCCCCATCTGGGAAAAAAGTGGCAATTGTTTTGCCCAGAAATTGAAGTTTCTGTTTAGCTATATGTTTAGGAATGACTGAAAAGGTTAAGCAAGGGGATGGCATAATTTTTCTTTTGAGGATAAAATAGTCTATTCCCTGTGAAATTCACTACCACTTAGCTGTTTATTTAACCAAGAGAGGGTTAGGCTTTTAATGCTACAGAAGAAATTTTAAGAATTGAGCCATGTCCCATTGCTGTCTCTATGAAAACTGCTGGTGGCACAGTTACAGCTCATTTGTATATGTGTTTGACAACCCAATATGGCATACCTGTATTATCATGAAATTGTAGTTTTTCAAGATGCTTTCACTGGCACTGTACATATGAAAACATATATAGCTTGATAGTTCCCATTCAGAAATCCCAGTACAGCTCTTTAACTATGGCTAGCTAGATTTTTGCACATTAAAAATGTCATTCTGATGTCAAGCAAATCTGATTTGAGAATGAGCTAGAAATCCGTATGTCTTTCAAAAATCCCTTCTTTAACTTGTCTGTTTAAATAGGTAAAACTCTTCCAGAAATTATTTCCCACTGAAGAGCTTCAGCTAAGGTCCAAGACAAAATTAGATCTAATTATTTTAATGGCAGATAATATATAGCTGAATACTTTACTTACGAAATGTCTTAAATTTAATGGTGCTATTCCTGCAGAAAAACAGATCTTTCTTTCTGAGTGACTCCTTCATAAAAGACTGAAGAACAGTTTTGAATTGTCTTCAAAAAAGAATCTGAAATTCAGGCTCTAAAGAGAGCCCTCAGATCTCTAAAGAGATTAATAGTTTCGCTATACTTTGCTATTTTTTTTTCAGTCTTTAATAACATTTATCTTATTAAAGATCTGCAGTAGGGCTAACTCAACACTCAATTACGGTGAAGCACTGATACTCCAAACGAGAGAACCATTTTCACTCTTAATTTTGGAAATGGGAATGGATGTTCAAGTATTCTTATGTGAGGAAACACTGATGACCAAAAGGAGGTAGGATCATGCACTTTTCTTGCAAATATAGCCAGAGACCAGAAAGAGTACACCAACATGATTGCACATCAAAATAAACAGACCACTCATAGCCATCAGGAATGGAAGTAGGTGCATTCTCTGTTGCCTGGTTTGATGCTAGTCATCACCTGTTCAGCTTGCTGGCATTTGAGACGCATAATTGTCTCTTGATGTATGACTTTCTGTCTTTTTGCTAAGGTTCACATCTTCACCTTCTCCATTATGAATTATGATTTTTTTTTCTTTTACTACAAAACTAATGCCAAAGTTAAATGATTAGACTAAATTTAGACCCTGATTGTGTAACCCAGGCTCATATTACCTGGCAGCTAAATCTGCAAGGGCCCCTGTTAGTTTCAATATTGCACAGTGCACTCTTGCAATGTTTTGCTTGTGCAAAAAAACCCTTGGCATGCAGGGGGTTGTGTTACCCAGTGCTGAACAGATGGATTACCCTGAGCAGAATCTGACTTTAGCCAAGGTTGGGGGCCCCTGCATTTTAAACAATTTTTAGACAATTTTTTCTCCGTGACAGAAAAATTATTCCTGGTGCCAATAAGCAGAAGTCCCATCTGAGTTTGATTTTATATAGTTTTATAATGCTGCAATATCTTGGTAAAATGGTTGTAAAAACAAGGGTGTAGTCAAATTAGGGTATTCTAACTTTCCTCAGGTAGACTTCTTGTATTTGGATTTTTTGTAAGACTGATGAGCACCCGTTTCTATGCCAGTTATTCATACTGCATACCATTACACCAACATAAACCTTGTCTAGCTTAATAAGATCAAGCTTCTGGCAAAAAAAAAAAAAAATACAAAAAATGGGAGCCATCTGTAGCAGGAAGCGGGATAAGATGAACTGAAATCACTGATAGCCATCATCAAAGGAAAAAAGAAAAACATAATTTATTATGAACCCAGGGGAACAATTTAATTTAGGTTTTGAACATAGATAAACTCAAAAACAATACCCTACAGAGAAAGCTCTAAATTAAATGTTATTTTGATCTTAGGAACGTTACATTTTTTTTTAGTTGTTGCAGTCTTTCATATGTCAAGTAATATGATCAATCCATAAAGTTAGATGTTAAAAGGCATTTAGCAGTAAGTCTCAGCTACTTATTTCTATACTCATGTATATATTTCAATTTTATTTTCTTAATAGTAATAATTATTTTGATGATGAAGTTTCAGAAAGTGCTCCAGCATTTTTACTTTGCAGCTTTCTTGAAGAAAGCCAGTGTTGAAATATCTGATAAAAGCCTGCTTCATAAGAAATGGAATAAAATATTCTTGTCTGAAAAAGGCTTCATCTCCATTTTTGATGGGGAGCAGATTTGCTGGAAGAACTTGTTCAATTTCCTTTTTGCATATTCACCTTGCATTAATACCAACTGTTTTCTTGCTTGCAACATGAAGCAGGCTCTTGTCACAGCACTGCAAAGGGAAAATACATAGTGGGCTTGGCGTTCCCTGACAAAATGCTTTCATTAGAACTTTAAAATGTAAATGTATGGAGAACGCATGTCATATCCCGTCGCAGAGCTTCACAGCTATTGCATTCATTGCCACTAGTATGTGGCAGAGTTGTTCTTCTTTTTATAGCTTGCTTCCCTTGTAAATGTAACTATATACAGCAAGTTATATTTGGGAGTGAATGTTTTGCCAACCTTAGCTAATCAATAGGAATCTTAGCTCCAGCTCCATTAGATCATTAGCAGTTCAAATTAGTAAAGAATGGTTAACAGATTTTTAGTACTGCAGTTTTTCTCCCCCCAAGTTCTTTCTCAAACTTCTTTGCAGCGCTATTTTCAGGTCATTTCTCAATGTCTTATCAAAAGGAGTGGGTGGATTAGAATTCAGATACATGAGAAATGTTAAATGGAAATTGCTCAGTACTGCTTTGACTGTGGCCAGAAATATGTTAATTAAAAACACTAGAGAACATAATCCTTTTCTGAATCCAAATGGCTATGACAGTTCCTGCAGTTAGGAAGCATGGGACGTGCTTTAACCAGCTACAAAGCTATTTAGATGGATAGAAAATATAATGTAGAAAGATTATACTAGTGAATCTAATTCCAGAAGTGTCACATCATCCCTCCTTTTGCTTTTAGTTTCTTTTAATGTTAAACACTTGAAACACAATCTATCATTTGGAACATATGTTAATTACAAAATAACATAAGAGCTCATTTTCTGTCAGAAACATTACTTTTTTGGTCTGCTAGTACACAGCAATATGCTCAACAATAAGCACTATCAGTGTTTTGGAAAGCTTGTTTTGCTCCAGCTTCTTCAAACTAGCCTTTCCAAAGGCATGTTCAGAGATCACAGAGACAAATCTTGTTTCATGCCAGAAAATCATGTGTTCCTTAGTAACAGGGGGTGACCACAGGGGCCAGTAGCAGAACCTGTCTTTTAGGATGCGTTTTTGTTGCAAAAAGAAATGTCACTGCTCTGTCCTTTGTGGGCAATAGCAGTGGAAGGAGCTGGAGTTATGTGTATTTCAATGACAGGTCTAGGAGACATCAGTTTGCAGCCAGTACACTTGGTATTTATCTCCATGTGTACTCTTAAACCATGGTTCTGAACCAATTATTTTTGCAATTTATGTGCTTCTTTTTATAGAAGTCTCTCATAGGAGACTTACGACTCTGTGGTGACATGCCTGCATAGCATAGGGGTACAGCAAGAAAGCTTTGACAGGTTAAGTCTCCATGGCTCTTGGTGGTTTTATGCTTTATTTTGAAAAGTATTTTGACAAGGATTTTTTTTTTGTGGGCTTATTTTGTTGTTTTGTTTTGTTGATTCGGGTTTGGGGTTTTGTTTGTTTGTTTGTTTTTTAATTTTTCTCTTCTCTTCTGCTAGCCCAGTCTTTCCAGACTTGCAAAATTATTGATTTTTTTTCCTTTCCAATTAATATTCTTACTCAGAGAGCCTTTTTTGCTGATAGACCTCTTTTTCAGGATGACACAGTATTGTCTTGTTAGAGGCAAACCTAAAGACATACCTTTAAAAATGAAAATAGTATGTTACTGTTCAGATCCTAATCACTATACAAATACCATTGTAAACACTTTTGCTATAGACCATGACAAGAAATTAGATACTCTGTCTTTGTAAGTGTGACAAGAATGTCAAGCTACAGTCCAAGTAGGGAAATCAGCATTATTTAAGAGAAAGAATAACTTACTCTCATATCCAAAAATAGGTGGTTGCCAAAAGCAAATATTTCACTTAAGGCTTCAAGCCTTCTTTAAACAGAGCTGTTTTAAGGATTTTAAGAAAAACAACAGCAAAAGTATTTAGAATTATCAAGAAAAATACAAACTTCAATAAAAATAATTTTAAAACCCTCTTAAATATTTTTTTCTAAAGAACTGGTGGCACAAAATGCATGTAATAGGAATGGTTTCTGAGAAATAAATGCTGTCCTCTAGTACTATCAGCTCTTTCCTTCTGCAATTATCTTGCATTAAATTCCTCTTACTGAATGATCGAATCACCTAGACAGCCTTTATAATTAGTGGAGAGAAATAAACAATTTGGGGTTTGATTGATCTCATTTCATCCTGAAGTAGGTGCCCCAAATCAGTCCTATGAATTTAACTCTAAATGTTAAGTAGCTCATGTGTAGACATGGACCCTGGAGAGATTTAAAGCTAGATGAGGTCAGTTTTTTCAGACCTCCTCTTTCTTTGAGTGTTGTGTCTAAGTATTTCCAACCTCAATATTTCTCTGTCCAAGGCTCAGTGTATAGAATAAAAGTCATTACTTGCAATGAGCTTCATTTAGAAATGTGTAAGGAATAGAATTAAATGAAACTGAATGTTTTCAGTGGTGGCAGGCTGAAGTCTTGATTGGGATTGCAGTATCTTAACAAAAGCATAAGTGATGATCCTAAAATTTCAGTTATTCTTTAACAGTAATGTAAAGTAATATTTTATGCCAGTTGACCACTTAATGACAAATGATTTATATGTTGGTCATTACCTCCTTTGAAGTGGGTGAAGGAGTTAATTCTTAGGCCATTTCTAAGACCAAGCCCTCTAACCACCAACTACTTCTTTGACCTAATTTTTAGTTAAATAAAAAATAAAAGCTGAAAAGCATCTCTTTTACCTTTATTACCTGCAATCATTGTCTTGCAGTGTCTGACTCGTGTATGGCTTACTTTGTAAATTGGTATTTTTCTAATGACCAGCCCAGAAAACAGATCTGAATGACAGGCTAGAATTCTTTATTTCTTATGCATCATCACCAATTATATATGAGTCAGATCAAATTGCTCAATCAGTTTTATGTGTTTTTCTTTGATGAATTTGCACCTCTGTAAGGCTTTCCTCACAGATTTCTTTTGTTTACTTTTTTTGAATGAGTGGGTTTTGATTCATCATTAAACCCTAGATACTGGGACTGGGATGGATGAAGCTTTATTGAAATAGTTCTGAAGTTTTCTTACAAATTTCACCTTACTGGCACATCACTTCACAGGATATGGATTTTTATCTGTGAACCTCAGTGGCAGCGCAGTCCTGCCCAAGCCCCATCTCCGTAACATCTTAAGGCACTTAACACCTTAGGTCTAGCTGGGTTTTGTCACGTGTCAGGAATGCTTGGGACAGAGCTAGCTTGGTTCTTTTATTGCTCTCAGTATTATAGCTTCAAATCCACTGCTTCCATTCTTTTTGTCTCCAGGGGGAAGAAGAGGATTTTAGCTTTCAATGACAGCAATAACCATAATAATAAAAAAAAAAAAAAGAAAAAAGGAAGAGAAAAACAATTTCAAGTATAAATTATGAGAGATCATCATGCTCATGGATATGCAATTTCAAAGACCTATAGATTTTCAATAAATGCACTAGCAAAATATTTATTTCACAGTAGGGTATAATCAACAGTCTGGAATTTATAAAAGACTCTGAGCTCTCAATCCATTCTTTTTTTTTCCAGCTGTTCTACTTTTGGGAGCAGTGGAGCAGTCTGGAAAAGACTGCAACAGATGAATCCAGAGACTCCTTTAGGAACATAGCAATGAGCAAAATATATCAGCATTTCTATACTGACAATATGCAGTAGGTGATCTTTTTCAAAACTCTGTTACTCACACAGTATTAAAAAGACATACAAAAGCTTGGTGTGCCCACGGGGCTTGGGAGTCAGATTATTTCTCTCAGTTTGCATCCAGAAGTTAAGGACTGTATTCTGGATGTTAGCTTTGTTGGTATAATAAAGTCTCATAAAAGAGAAATATATAAAACTAGATCCATTACCATGGAAATAGTGAAAGGTCATTTCCATGGAAACCATGGGAAGCTCTCATACTATAATTTTGAAGAAGCCTGTCTTTGAAGCTACAATTCATTTATACAATGAGCTTTGTTTTAAATTAAATTAAATCTATACATGTAAAGTGATAGACATTTTGAAAATTCTAACTTAGTACAGCCATTTGCTGGAAAGGGAATGAATATCAAAACCAGACATGTTACTCATTTTGGCTATGGGGAAGCTGTTTGGTATCTTTTTGTTCTTGTGTTGTAAATACCTGGGCTTTCTTACTGAGAACAGTAACCTTTAAAGATTCAGGACTCAGATTTCTGTTTTCCAAGGTTTCATTTTCTGTCTAAGCCTGATGTCGAACTTCATCCTCAAGTGTATGTATACATATGTACTTTCCAGTGTATATGTATATATTTGTAATTTGAGAACTCATTTAGGCACAGTGATAAGACAATTTGCAAGGACCTATCTTTATGAAGGTACTCTAAAAATAGTACAAAGAGCAGGGTTCTGTAGAAATGTCTGTGAAATACTCTGCAAGCTAATTTACCCTAATTTTTTGTTTCTTATCATCCATTACCACAATATGTTTAGATTTTTCTTTATACAGTTCTGTAGGTAGTCCTTTTCAAAGAATTTTGAATAGCATTTCATAACAATTAAATAGACAATCAACCTATAGATGTTGTAAAAAAACCTTTATATGAATAAGTAATCCAATAATTCTGTGATTTTTTTTTCATAATGAATGTGAATCTACTGTTTCTCTAATGCAAGTATGGAAAAGTAGATGGAAAAAGAGCACTAAGGTTTTTAAAGGGGTTTTTTTATGATACTGAAACACACATATGCCTGCCTTCAGAGTGGATTTCCAAGCAATATGAAGTTTGTTTGTGAAATCTTTGAAAGTTTGCTAAACTTGCTTTTTATTTTAAAAAGTAATTCAACTTCAGTATCCTCGAGCGCTGGAGGTTAAGAATCTTTACTTAAAATAATTTACATAAAAACATAATGAAGGCTGGAGCCAGACTACTTTCTTTTTCTCTTATCTCATCAGAATCACTGAAGCAAAAGTCAGGGCATCTACTTTTACATACCTGCTTTAGATTTGAGACAGCAGTAAGCTTTCAGACATCCTACTCCCTTGGGTTGCCTATGAAGTCAATGGAAAGAGTGATATCTAATGTTAAGTTAGACTCTCCACTACAGGTCCTGCCCACACAAGTGTTTAGGAGTCTATGCCCCATTAAAATCTTTGGAGTGCAGTCACTTAAATGTCTCTCCCAGTCAGATTATGCAGTTACCTGATTACAGAGGAAACCTGGTACTGCAGCATGCATCTCCCTTTATCTTAGAAATAACAGTAGTTATAGGGCTGTGACTGCACTTTTCTAGAAGAGCCTCTGGATAGTGTCTATACTTTTTTTTCTTGTCAGCATTTCAAAATGCTTTCCAAACTTTAAACCTTTTATCTTTCTATGTCTGAGGGAGTTAAGGATCAAAAGCATAAGTCCAGCATTTCTAAGTTTCCACTAATTCGATGACGGTCTATTAGTACTCATTTTGAAAAAGCTTAGGCTTGACTTCAGTCTATGAGTCTAGGAGTCTAGGACAGGGTGTTCTTGCTCAAAATAGTGTCTGCTAGCATCTACATTAACTGAAAATCAATTTAAGTTGTTTATCAGAAGATTTTTACAATTTACAAGGGGGAAAGAAGAAGTGATGTACAGATTTGATGCACTGGTCACTATGAATAAGGTTTTCCTGATCCGACATCCTGACTTTCAAGGTGTTGGCAAACTGAAAGAGATAAATGAAAACTCTGTGAGTTTTCTGCATTATCTGTCATGTCAAGGGGAGAGCCTCGGTTGGAGTCATCATGCAGTTTGTCACAAAATGTAATATGGCCATGCAATTCAAAATTTGAAATTGGAGTTTTTTCAATCAAAACATTTAAATTTTTTAAAAGTCATATTCAGTCAGGCAATTGCAATGCCAGGAACCAGCTGGTGCCATTAAATACTCCAAATGCATAGAACATTGTTGGGTTTTTTTTTGTCATTATATGCATGTATGTAACTCCATCTGGGAGAGCAAATACTTGAACTCACTGAGAACATGTGTTTAATTTATACTAATTTAGTTCAATGATACTCTCCAGGATACCTCATCTTTTTGGCCAGTCACAGATTGGCCAGATGAAGAGGTGTGGATGCTGTTATGTAGAAAGTCCACTTTGCTCCTTGATTGGCCTCACTGCTGCTAATCTCCTCTGCTGAGCAAAGATACAGATCTTGATAGCAGAAGAGTCTTTTGACATGAGACCACCACAATCTCTCTGCTGAGTGATATTTAGGTTGGGAATTTTAAGAAGTTCTACTCACATCTCATCTTTATTCACTTGTGTCAGTTTCATTTATGATATGGAAGTCTCCTTTTTTAATTAGTTGAGTTGTCACTACACTCCTATGGTATCTATCAGAAAGTGTCCTGCTCTACAAATTTTCTGAAAGTCAAGCCAAAATATTTTAAGAAGTCATCAGCAAGTAAAAATCAGTCTATCTTTTTGTCCTAACTTTGGCTGGGATAGTGTTAATTTTCTTCCTAGTAGCGAGTGCAGTGCTGTGTTTCAGCTTTAGCCTGAGAACAATGTTGATAACACATGATGTTTTAGTTGTTGCACAGTAGCACTTATCCTGATCAAGGACTCTTCAGTTTCCCATGCTCTGCCAGTGAGGAGGGGCACAAGAAGAAGAAAGCAGAGACAGGACACCTGACCTAAACTAGCCAAAGGAGTATTCCGCACCACAGCACATCATGCCCAGTATATAAACTCTGGGAGTTACCTGGAAGGGCAGATTGCTCCTAAAGTCGAGCTGTGTATTGGTCAGTGGGTGGTGAGCAATTGCATTGTGCATCAATTGTGAGGGTTTTTTTTTGGGTGGGATTTATTCCTTCCTACCTCTGTTTGTTATTATAAGTGCTGTTATTATCATCATCATCATGACCACCGCCATCATCATTGTCATGTTTTACTTTTATTTCTATGTTTGAACTGTTCTTATCTCCACTCATGGGTTTTTACATTTTTTCTGATTCTCCTTCTCATCTCACTGTGGAGTGAGGTGCAGTGAATGAGCAGTTGCATGATACTTAGTTGCCAGCTGGCAACCACAAGACTTTTCTATCCCAGATCTTTTGCCTTAAGTCTCGCTTCTCTAGTCATCCCCACTGGGAAGTTATGTTCAAAGTTATAATTTTTTGGCAGGAAAGTTCCAAACTACATTTAACAAAAGTGCATGTATACTTTTTAATTTATTTAATTCATTTCACCATGTACTGTTGCCAAGGAACTCTAGTTATCTAGGATGTTTTCTTCACATGTGGCCAGATTCAGAGTAAAGTCAAGGGAAGACTCACAGAAGTTTCAGTGGGCTTTGGAAGAAACTTGTTTCATTTGTATATCAGTAGAAATAGCTTAAAGTAGTATTTGTAAGGGTTTCCACTGACATGTATCAGTCCTAAGGCAAATATTACAGTTAAAGCATTTTAATTCGTATTTGTTGCCTATGAAAATAGCTTTGAAGTAAATTGAGGTGTAGTAAGTAGATGAGAAGAGACACACTAATGAGCATTTGTACAGGATTCCCTTTGTGTCCGTGAACCAGCTTTTAAATATGTAGATTTTGTTTATTTTTTCTTATTTTGTGTAAATTATTATTATTGCTACATCACAATTTGGCTACTTTCAACGTTCCCCACTTCACCCTCCTCCCCCCCATTTTTTTTTTCCAATTAGCCTTTTGGAAGACTAAATTTAGTACAGTGAGTCACCAGCTAGCAATGGTCAGTTGGCACAAACCTCACCTGGCTTTTACCATGTTCACTGCTGTAAAAGTAGTATTCTTCCATATTTCCCAGCCATTCAAATAAGGAATGAAGCAGGACCTGATTCACTTTACCTAACTTTCTGGGCCCAATCCACATCTTCTGCAGATTTTCTCAGTAACAATATTAATACCATGATATACTTTTCACCTTTTGTATTTGGAAGGACAAGATCTGTTCCTTTGTTTATTAATTTTTTAAAGGATATTATTAATAAATGCATAAAAATGGCTCTGCGTTTCTAAAATAGTAATTTGCATCAAAGGAAGTAGGATATGTCATTTGATATCTTTATAACTGATGGTATTTAATTGACATTTTTGAGATTAAAAGAAAAGGAAAATAGTTCTAAATTACTAAAATGGGTCAAATGGTAATTTGGTGTCTTGAGCTGAAGAATAAGAACCAGAACAGTATTTCTTTGTGTATTTCCTACTCTTGATGATTTGAAAGTGGGAAATTGGAAAATATGTTTGATTTTTTTAGAGGATATTTATCTGCTGAAAGGTCAAACAAAAGGTTATCCTGAGATGACATTTTTGAGTATTATATGAAAAAAGGGATGATAAAGATTGTAGAAGGAGATGCAAGGAATGAAAAAGCTTTATAAAAAGCATCAAAAGAGAAATTACCCACCATTTCAAATTTCCAGGAGAATATTTGCTAAAATGTCAGAAGACGAATGTTTAATTATGAATTTATTAGTAAAAGACATGACATACACCATCACCCATGATTATTATTGCCTGATTTAGTATTTTGGTTACAGACACTGTTTATGAAGACAATAACTTCAAGAGCATATTATCACAGTCAGATCCCATGTGCCTTGCTCTCTGCATTTGCAAAATATCTTACAGCACTGACGCCAATTCTACAGACAATCACATTTAGCAAATTAAAGAAACTTGTGTGTATATGTGTTCCAAGATCAATTCCCCAGTTGAGAAGTAACTCAGGAAACCAGAGACAGAATTTTGAGTATGTCAGGTGGTAAAAAAACTGTAGGAAGACACAGCTGGCAAGAATTTTAAACTAAAAACTGCCCTCAGTCTGTTTTGTATCATATGAATGTCAGAAGTTCTGTAATTAGAGTGGAAATCAGAGAATATTGGCCTTGAAACACAGAAGTTTATCAGTGGTTTTGAGTGGAGGGCATAATGAAACCAGCAAAACTATGGTCATGCCAACAGAAATAAAATCTAGCTTCATCCACTCTAATTTAATATCAATTATCAATTGTGTTTATAATTTTTTTTTGTGATTATAATAAATATACATCAGGTGCATTTAAAGGCTAGCAGAAGTGAAAACTAATATTCTATTCACAAAGAGCCAAAGAATCTCAAGCAGTTTCCTCCATCTTAAAATGTGACACTGATATCCTGGTAAGTGCAGAAGGACAGAAGTGGGAGCACCCAACAGTAGAGGCCTCCGTTCATCCTGGGCTCATGAAAAGCAAAGTGACATGAATTTGAGCTGCCTACTATGCAGCTAAGTGAGCTGAGGTCAAGAAGAAGGGACCAGGAACTTGTTTCTCATCACCTATAGTATCTTTGTAGGGCACAGGAAAGGATCAGAACCAAAGTGATTGCTTATTAGTACATGTAGTTACTGGCACTAGGCAGACCAACATTTATCTTTACACAGTTCTCTGACATACTGTACTGCCCAAAGATCTGACTGAAGTATAAGCATGTATGCAAAATAAAAATATACCAGCATTTCAAAGTTACTTGTTAGTGGACAGTCATGGCATTGTCTGTGAAGATACAGTTCTTGCTGCACTGCCAGTGCTAAAGGAAGTATTAAGCATAAGACCATTGTATCCTCAATAATAAAACAAGATATAAAGCCCACTTCTTCCCTCACTGAAAAATCTCCTGAAGTTAATAAAACCGTACCAAGGTAAATTTGGCTTCTCTTGTCCTTTCACAATATGTAAATATTGGATACACAATGAGTTGTTACAGGATCCTAAGGATAAATTTCTGCCAATGACTACTTTCAGGTCTTGTACAAGTCACTAGCATTGCTGTTCATGAATTATACAGTGCAGTATTTATTTTATTTTATTTAATGTTTGGTATAGTTTAGTGTCCTGGGTTCAGCTTAAACCATGACATATGGTTCTTCCTTTAAATATAATAGAATAAGAACCATTTGAAAGTTTTGTTTGTGGTGTATCCCCTAATCTTTATTTCCACTTTAAGATTTTTTTTAAAGTCTTTTTAATTTTTATATTCTTGTCATAATCCATTTATTTACAAGGTTTTACAATTTTGGCTTTACTGGCAAAGTGACTAAACATGGAGGAAATTAGCAATCCATATCTTATTTTTTCATCATATATCCTTTTGTATAATAACACCCTTTTAAAATCTGTGTGGGTGTGTGCATGTATTTTATAAGTAAGAGGATATATCTGGTGTGGCTTCACATTTTGCCTATCCAGGTAAGTAATTTGCTTACCTTTTTGTTTCAAAAAATTGTGATGTAGTTTTGTGCGACTTCTTCCCATAAGGTTCCAGCTTATCTGAATGATCTTGCAGTTTTATTGTGCAGGCTTTATCTCTATTTTATAAATACTGAGGACTTTAAACCCACTTTTTTTCATTGTTTTTATTTGCAAAATTAAGCAACAACTGTCGTGTTCCCACTTATAATAATAGAGATTTTGCAAATGATTGCTGTGGGATCTGGCATACTGGTGTAACACATTTATCTACATCATCCAAATGGCATTCAGAATCCTCCCAGAGTTTGTTGGATCCACGTCCAATCCAAATTACGCAGTGCTATCATATAGTTATAACTAAGTACACTGGAGTCACTAACTTTGTGAAGCACTGAGCTGATAACTGCACCAAGAGCTAACATATCTTTGTAAATAAGCATTAGAATTACTGTGTTGAGGATATTTTACATCCGTCTTGATATTGGTTTTCATTTCCATCACTCCAAGTTCCACACAAAAATTTTAGAGAGATAAGATTGCTGATAATATGATCAGAAAAATGACTCTGAAAAACCTGTGAAGTCCTGTACTTTCTCACAATGACTTTCCTGTCAGTGCTGGTAGGAAGTCAAAAAAGGCTTTTCTGATTGCCAGCTCTGGGAATGCTATATCTGAAAATCCATGTTTCTGACTTTCACATTTAGCTTACTAATAAAAACTCTGCAGTTCAGATTTATATAAATCATTTTGC
>JANHGB010034085.1:0-16681 GCA_026283785.1 Coracopsis vasa
GTAACCAGCTTGGGTTTTGGATAGTATTTCTTCCTTTCTTACCTGCTCTCATAATTGGTGGGTTTTGTGTTTTGTTGTTTGTTTTTTGGGGGTGTGAGTTTTGTTTTCTTGGGTTCTTTTATTGTTTTTTTTTCTTTAGCAAAACATTTTGAAGCACTAAAGCAAACTGAAGTATTGAAATATCTTTAGTCCTCACTCCTATTCTGGAGAAAAACAGAATCCACATTCAGCACACTCCAACAGGCTGGAAGAACCATTTGGGGACAGATACCTGCCCACAAAAAATGAGCTTTTGGAACAAGACTCTATCAAGGATTTTCCACGTCAATATCAGAACATTGAAATTTGAGGCCTGTATTATGAAACATTCTAAAATAATTAGTTTTGCTTATTTCTCTAGGCTACATGAATATGCAGAAATAATAATTTCCTGCAATATTCAACTATAGACGGTTTCCTGTGCTGGCTCGGAAAGGGGTAGGTTCAGTAGATGACTTTCACTGGGGAGGACTTGCATGTCTTAGTAGTTACCAGAGAAATGTCTCCCTCTCTGTTAACTACTTCCAACATTTTATTGTCTTGTTTCTTTGCATTCTGCAGTTATCATCCTAAACTTAAAAGTAACTTCTAGTCATACAAAATCCTTTGAGGGGCTGTTCCTATAGCCTGCTCTGTAGAAATTACTCTGCTTAAGATCCTTGTTATGTATCTCACTTCTGCTGCTTCTGAGGTGACCCTGCTAGTGCTGGGCCTGATTGCAGCTGGATTATAAATTTCATTAACTTGTAAAATTTGTAAGCAGCTAGCTTATAAAATCAGTGAAGAACTTGGACAGTGGAAGCTAACAGCCAAAAGAACTAAGAGCGGCCTTTTTGTCATGGATCTCTTCCCCATTTCATGCTGGAACATCCCCTCTGTCTTGCGCTTCCCAGTTCTCCAAGATTATATTCCTTTGTTCCTCACAAGGGTAGGCCTGGAAAACCAGGCACAGAGGCAACAGATCTTCTTTTCTATAAGAAGTCAAATGCTTGGTCTTTGTGGGGCTCAGCTAATTTTTCTATAATATATCCTTTCCCAGCTCAAATAGTTTTGTGGTATTGTGGTTTTTCAAAGCCCTCCAGTGCCACATGTTCTGTATGAAGTATCAGAAAGAATGTTTAAATTGCTGTGCACTTATGGCAACAGATGCAAACTGAATCATATTGTCTTTATCTATATTTCAGAGCTAAATTATTTCTGGGGTCATAATCAGCCAGCCCTTAATGCTGGACTGTCCCAGTAAGGAATATTCTTTTCTTATGGAATAGAAAAATGAAGTGGTTTAGAGCTGGCTACTTCTGGACAAACCTATGATATACTTAGCTCACACTTCAATTATGCACTGATGTGGTTCTAAAGCCTTTCAAAAAGTTGCTTCCATACAAACTGGAAGACTGTGCTGTAGACTAGACACATAACCATCCCAGGCTTAAAAATTGCCTTTCTCTCTTTAAGGGTCTCATTTTAATAGATGTCATTAAAGTCTAGCTTAATCAGTTGCTGTAGGAGTCTTGCTGAATAAATAGGTAGTAAACTCACAGGAATACAAATGAAACATATGCCCTGACCCACATGGAATGTGTGCTCTGACCTTGGTCCCATGGTAGTGGACAATTTCAAATCCTGCTTTTTGAAATAGCTGAAGCTTTTCCACAGTAGCACGGGCATGTGGACACTGGGTCATGTCATATTAGTCAGAGCTGCCATATGGGTATTTAATTTATCCAGGTGGTTTTAGCCTTCTGTCTTCTGACATAATGAAAGACCGTTGCAGACTTCGTGCAGTTCACAAACATCACTTCTACATGTAGTATAACTTCATGGGCACCAAGCCTTGAGCTCATAAAAGACTACATTCATTTTATGCTGTATCACTGAAGCCATGATATTTCTCTAAGTGTAAAACCTTCTGGTGGTAAATATATAACTATGTGGGCTTTACATATGTATAATTAAAATATAGCACATAGGAAAACAAGAGTTAGAATCACTTCCTATTTGGAAGGCATGTCATAATGGATGCTGATTCCTTATTTTAATTTCTGTGATCATTACAGCCAACTAAGAAAGTGAATTACTTAAGGTATTTATAAAGCAGCAAAATATTCACAGACATTGCTTAAGCTACTTTAAATATTTATAGAAATAATGACAATTTCCATCTGTCACCCTAAAAATGGTACTGATGATTGCTCAAGATTTGTAATACTTGAAATTGTCTGGCACCCTGAGAAAGGCGGAGTAGGGAAAGAAGCTGGGGCTTTTTTAATTTCCTATGTAGATTAAGAAGATTGTGTGTACAATTGTACATATGCCATAAAACCAGAAAGTGATGTTCATGATGCCTTAGGAAAGAAAGCTCTGGTTTTTAAATAAAAAAACCCAAGCACTTTAAACTCTATAAGAATGTCTTTCTAACACATCTCTTGTATTTTGAGTCAAAATAACCAATTTACAAGACACCCTGGGTAGCCTATTAATGCTTAATCTTCTGTGGAAGGGGTGTGATGTGTGTAGAGAAATGGCTGCAAAGGTATTGTTTAGATTTGCCTGACGCATTACGCTACAGCGAAAAGCTGCTGTCACAGAATTGCTTGTTCATCAACATTATCACTAGTATCAAATGGTGTGAGACAGACTGGGGCTTTCTAAGCAGTTTCTTATGTATCAAAAGCAGAGGACTTCAGCAGTCCTTAGATGAAATGCCCTGAGGGTTACCATTACAGCCACTCTTTCACTGGCTCTGTTACTGCACTGTAAACGCATATTGAAAGACTTTCAGCTGCATCTGTGTATGGATTTAGTGCAGCGACATACTTCTCTTGCTTTTTAGTACTAATAGCAGAAAATGGTATTGTCCTTCAGAACAAGTACCTAGCAATCATTTATGTAAAGTCTAAAGATACCTGGGGCTCTTCAGCCCCACATTTGTCTTCAAACAAAAAGTGTAGTTTCTTTGATAAATTAATAACATCCAAGTGGATTCTATAGTCTTAAGGCTGTGGCCATTGCTCTTCTAGTATGCTGCGTCTGCACTTTTAGGAAAGATGGTTGCTATTCTAGGCAGTTTAAAGCCCTTTCTTCAGTGTGGTGGCAGACTGAAGAATTTAACACTTTATTGTGGTATATGGAGGACTAAGTAACATCGTGAAAGTTAATGGAAATACAAGCTTTTTGAAGCAACTTCTCCAATTTATAACATTTAACCCGGGGGGAGGAGGGGGGGAAGGAAAACACCTGTCTAACATGCTGCAGCAGTACACTTACATCATAGTACATCACGGTGCAGTCAAACTTAAGCCTAAGAATGAAGTTTTTGCTTAAAAACATACCCATCCTCTGCTAAACTAATGAGGAAAAGAAAGCTTTATTTCAGGAAATAAGTTATCTGCAAGCTAAACAATTGAAACATTCAAAATATAACACTTCTAGTCAAAATTATCATGTATTTATGCTTATTTTTTACTAATACAAACTTTAGCACAGAAATGTTGTAAATGCCTGCTGCAGCACTTTGTTCACCTTTCTATCATCAACCTCTATCTTAGGATTTGTCTAGATTTTAGGATCAGCCGGAAAACAGGCTGGATAAGTTGAGTGAAATAAGTTACAACATGAGACTGAGGGAAAACTGTAAAATTGATTTTAAGTACAAGTTTGTCAAAGCTCCAGAAGCTGGTGCTGTTTGTCAAGGGGAACCACACCCCTGTCTCCTGACCATCAAGGGGCAAACTTTTAAATAATGTAATCAAGGCAAAGATTTTTGTGGTGATGTTTGATTCTTTTTGTTATTTCTATTTATATATGTATTTAAATTCTCTTATTCTGCTCTTTTGGGAAGAACTGGGATACACTGTTTATCAGAACCCAGGGGAATTTCACCTCTGCTTCAGAAAGCTTGCAAGAGGAAAAATGTGCTTTTGTCGTAGTTAATTTCTGTCAAGGATGTCCTGCAATCTCAGGATAGGAATGTCTGTGATTTTGGTGGCTTTGTTCAGGCTCAAAGAATAAGAATGAAGAATAAAATAATAATAGAAAGATTTTCAAGCTAAACTGGTTGTGAGAATCAGCCTTTACAAGTTCAATGTGAACTTAACCAGTTTCTTCTTTAAGAAATAAGCATGGTGAAAAATATATTCATTCTTAAAAGCTTATAATTTTCATCTAAATGAAAATGTCAATTAACTTTAAATGCTTTAATGCATTAGCAAAAGCAAAGCTCTTCATCTCCTCATCCTGTAGTGTTTTGAGGATAGTTAAGTAAGTTCTCCTAAGCAACACTTGACCCCCAATGCTCAGAGTGAGGAGGGATAAAGAGCGACTGAAAATCAGTGACCTTGGTGTCCCAGCACAACCAGCTTTGTAAGTGTGGTTTAACGGGAGAGTTTTTAAGTTTCAAACAAGCAAAAGGAAAACCCAAGCAAAGATCTGCCACCTTGATTTTCTCTGGGAAACTTTTCCTTCTTCTGATCTTGTTAGCTGTTAATCACTGGAATTGAAGATTAAGTGGGTCACAATCACTTCTTTGTGCTTCTCGCCATTCACAAACAAAACAACCAAACAACTGGAAAGTCACATGTTTATTTAAGGCAAAAATGTGACAAGCTTTCATGACTTCAGCATTACAAAGGCTGGCTGCAGTATGGCTTGGCAGAAACAGAATAAGAAGTTTTTCTATAGGGAAAGAGTAACTCCCTCAAGTGTAGCTGCCATGAATTATGTATATAAAATTTCATTTACTTCATTTAATTTGATTATTAAATTATTATTACAAGCCACACACATTAACATAGCACCTATTGTCACAGTTTAACCTTGAGCTTAGTCAAGCTCATAAAGTATAATTTTAGCAAAGAGCTCAGTCTAACACAAACATTAGTTGTCTTCCTTGAGCCACTTTCAGGGCAAGTGGGGTATTGCCATAACCTGGAAAGTAACCTTGAGTTGTGCATTAAATATAATTCTACCACAAAACTTTTTAAAGTTGACTTTTTCCCCTGCTAGTATTCTGATAAACAACACAGGAATAAGGTTAATTCCTGGTTTACTTTTAGTAGAATGCTTAAATGTGTGCCTAATTTATGTGAGTAATTTTAGACAATTAATGTCAAGAAACACTTGTGTGTTCTGGTGAAGCCTATTGTCCACTAATTGCATTTTGAAAAATGGAATTTATAACCCAGCCTGAACAGGTTTTCTGAGGTTACTCAGTGGCCGTAGCATAAATCAGGATTTGAAACTGTATTACTTAAATCCAAGTGCTATGCTCCTAAAAGCATCTTCTCTCAATTATATCTGCACTTAAAATAGTGTGAAGGTGTAACTACTATACAAAGTGTCTGGGTAGAAGTTATAATCTGAAAATGCCCCTGGTTTATTAATGACAATCCAAAGGATTTGTTTAAATTCTTTGAGGGTTTTTTTTGACTGTTTTTTTGGGGGGTTGTTTTGTTTTGGTTTGGTTTGGTTTTTGTTGGTTTTTGTTTTGGTTTTGGTTTGGTTTGGGTTTTTTTTGGTTGGTTGGTTGGTTGGTTGGTTGGTTTGGTTTGTTTATTTTGGTTTGGTTGGTTGTTTTTTGTGGGTTTTTTTTTTTTGAGAGGTGTTTTGATAAATCTTTATCTTTGCTGCCTTGTGTGTGCAAACATGTAAAGTTTTTTAAGTGGCTGGAGAGAGAGATTTGCTGAAACTGTTTTTTGTTTTTTTAATTTATTTCCAACAGTGGAAATCAAGAAATGTAACTTCAATGAAAATACAGAGCTTTGACAGTAAACATGAATGGAAGTTAATTTAACATGATTTTTAGAATGAAGTAAAGAATGTATCAAAATTCTGCTTTCAGGTTGAAAAACCAGGGAAGCTGGATTTGGTATTTTTTTTTCCAAATCGAGACACCTTGACTATTGAGTAGTACAGCCTGAAAAGAGGTGGCTTTCTGTGGGTGCAAAAACAAGGCTCAGTACCTGCAGGGGCAGTTTTGTGCTTGCAATCATCTGCACCCTCAATTTAGCATGATGTCTGGGTTCTAGGTCATTATTTTTGTCAGACTGCCACTGTATTTAACTAAAAATGATTTATTCTTTTTGAAGAAAAGAAAATTGGTACTGGTAACCTGTCCTATAGGCAATGGAGTCATGTGACTAGATAGAAATCCTTTTCTTGGAGAGGTCCTGAAACTGTTCAGAGACCAAAAACTGCAGTACGTGGTCAAGAAATAATACTGATAATGTGATTATAGAAAAGAAGATAGCACTTGAAAAATATTGGCTTTTCCGAAGTGAATATAGCAAAGTATAGCTTATCAGTGCTATTGTACAATGAGATCAACATCTAATGGCAGAGTTGGGCTCTTAATTTCCAAATGGTAGTCTGCAGCAATTCGTGATCTTGCTTTGTCAGTTTTAATCTTTGATGACAAAGAACTCCTCAAAGGATGTCCCTAATGGAAATAATGATGGTGGCATAAAAATAAAAGCAGGCTGCTATACTGAGTGGAGAAAGAGTTGTACTTGCCCTTGTCTCCTATTTGGTGCTGTGTGGAATTACAAGGATGTTGTTTGCCAATAATCTTGCTGACAGTCACCTTTTCAAGGTTATTCCTTCCCAGCCGGCAGAAAGCCCAAATACGGAGAAATACACACTTCCTTCTTAATTTGTAAGGACATCTGCCAAGTTTCTATCTTGAGAGAGGGAAACTGAGAATAGGAGCGGTTGGGCACAAGAGCCAAGTACTAAGGATCAAAATACAAGGCAGGACTTCCAGAAAGTAGGGTGGATACTTAAAGATGCTGAGAAGATAAGGTATTTTTGAAGGTTACCCTTCATTAGCCCAGCAGTGGTGTTGAAAAGTGCTTTCTCTTTGTGTCAGGACTGTATTATGCTTTTTGTTTCATCTTTCTAGGTATTGATAAGCCCCACAAAAAAGTACTTTCTGCTCTGTGCCAGTAGGTGTGTGATTATGGTGACAGCGTGTCAGCCTGCACTGTGATGCAAGGAGCAATACATATCACTTTCTCTAGTCTATTACTACCAAAAAACTGTAACATATTCTGTGTGACTTTGCAGCATAGGACTGTGTTATCTTTTCCAAGCTGACGTTTTTTTTACAATCGTGTGTATTCTAGGTAACTAACCATTCTGGATGCCATACTCCATGTAAGGACCATCTGGAAAAGTTATCCGCCTCCAAGCATGTGACTAATGGCAGTGCAATAGCACATCTTTCTGCCTCAGCTGGGTTATAAAAATATGATGTGCAGGAAAAAGATGAATCTTCCAAGTTCTGAATGCATCATAAGTGATGCATTATAGTGCGACATAGTTTGTATACTAAGAGCTGTTTAAGCAACAATACAAGATCAGTATAGGCTAATCTCAAATATTTGGAGAAATGTTCTTTTCTAACTTTATGCTATACCTGAACTATTGTTTGATCCTGAACCAGTTCACAGCAAGTTTTTGTAATGGTCACAATCTATATAATGGATCTGTTTCAGATTTGAATGACCAAAACTATGAAAGCCAATTTTAATACTTTGACTTGCATCAACTATGGATGCAAGCATACAAACATGCAGTGCAGAAGTGAGACTTTAGCAATCACCTTTCAGTGTCTGGGGAGTCAGGTAAGCCATAATTCCTGAACTTTTTCTATAAATCAACTTCATTTTCAGGGATTTTCTTTTGTCTGTTTTTTCAGCCCATAACAAAAGTGTGACTGAATCAAAACTCTTTAAAAGTTTAGTACAAATCAAGAGTGGCTAGAAAACCACTTCTACAATTTAAACCAAATTTTAACTGGATTCAACTAATAATTGCTTTGAATGTTAACCCCTTGCTTAATTCCTGGAGTTTAATGCTGGTCCTAGAAAAAACTGCCACCTCTGCAGGGCAGTCTAGCAGTCCTGGCTCTCACCTGTGAGTTCTCCTGGCCCCAAATGCTTCTCTTGGAAAGTGCACTGAAACTACTGTCTTTTCTGTGAAGTGTTGAGTTTGAGGGGAAAAAAAAATCTCAACATATGACAAGAGTTAACACCTTGCCTGATTGTCAATATTCTTCCTTTTCTTTTCCATAATGACTAAAAGAAGTAAGGAAATTCAAGATAAGATCACTTTGGAGAAGATTATCTTTATTGAGGATCTGTAAACCACTATAAATTATTTCAGATTCCTCATACAAAGAATCCGTGGCACTGAAAATATGACCTATACTTCATGTGGGTTAGCATCAGTTATGTTGATGTACAATGTGCAGTAATACTAACTTTAAAAATTATATCATCAGATTTTTTTTCTTCTATGACTCAAAATGCACAGCCTGTTTCAGGATGTAGTGGAAACCTTTTCCAGGAATGAAGCATGTGAGCCGTGAGACTGTTTTGTGTGGTGTGTATGTGTTTGGGGGCTTTTGTTTGTTTCCAACAGGGTTGCCAAAACCTATAAATGGACACAAATTGAGAATAGACTGATCAATGGAAAACGGGTTTCTCGTGACCATTAAACCATGCTCATAAAGTTCCTAAATCAGTGAATACTGTCCCTTGGATTGGTATGTAATATAGTCAGGACATTGTCTTGGTGAATCTTCTAATGTTTCCTACAAATCCACTTCTGGCTATTGCTAGACATGGTATAACTTAAATCTATTATTGCTACATATGCTTTGAGAGTTCAGCCTGTTGCTACTCTTTCCTCTTCCTTCTCATCTCTTTGGGCGCCCCTCAACATATCTTGAACAGAGGTTGCATTTGGGAAGGAGTTCAGTCTTTTTGCTCCTTGATGGGATCAGAAAGTCTAACAATGACTACTGCTGCATGTTTTGCCCTGGTACCAAAATTTAGGGTTTAGGTTTTTTTTAATCTGGTGAGGACAAAGACTCAGAGCCAAGACGCAGAAAAGGCTATCTCCTGACTTCAATGAAGTCTCTACACCTGATGCAGTGCTTTGGGCCTAATCATATTTAACAGGCTTCTTCAGTAAGAGTAGTGTTTCAGGGACATCCACTGTCCACAGGAGATATTCTACAGGCACAGACTTAGCCCTTAAGGAAGATAATAATTGAAATATTCCTTTTTAAAGGTTTTTATATGAGTGGAGGTAGAAGATGATGCATTGTTTTTAATGAAATACTGAATGTAATTTTCAACACCAGAAGCTACTTTTCACTCATGAAGATCAGAAGTGTGTCAAGTGTGGAAGCCTAAGGGCAACCTCTAATTACAATGTGGCACGGTTTTAGTTACCCACAACATCCTTTGACAACTAGGATGCCAAGTCTGGGGCTACAGATCTATGACCCGAAGTCATTAAGTGTTGTTACCAACTTTACCTTTTCAAACAATCACAGGAGATCTTAGCACTGGGGGTCTGGCAGAGTGCTCCTTCTGTTCTGAAAAGCTGTGCTAGTAAAAATGATGCTGCTTCATTTGTCACTGTAAAGTTTAGCTTGCCACCAAAATGAACCTCAGGAGGGAAAATCAGAGGACAAATCTCATTCACTGCATTAAGAATGCTGTAAATAAGTTAAATCAACAATAGATATAAATTACCCACAAATGCTTCATGAACACAATTTTTTCAGGAGATCTATAAATGTTAAACCTATTCACCTCTGACTTGTATTTAGAACAAAAAGATAAATAGTGGAAGTATCTTATTTTTCTATTGTATTACACTGAACAGAATTTGCTCCCAATTGTAGAAGATGACTACATCCTTCATCTACCTAGTGTCATTTCAGGCAATATTTTGTAAGAGCATAATTAGTGCCATTTCCATGATGTTTTGTTTTGGTTTTGTTTTTTTATAGTAGGTGATAAGACACTAAAAAAGGAGCAATGACAGCATGCAGTATCACCATTGCACTAAAATTCATATTGATATGCCCCTTATTCCCCTAATATTAAAGTAGAACTAATTTAGGAAGGAGGCTGTTGGAATCTGACCTTGGACAATTGTTTAGTTTATGTGAATTAAAATTCATGAAAATATGTGAATAAGTTGTCCTTCTTAAACAATTCTATGCTACGTATATTCCAAATCTGTGCTCTTGAATGACTGTTTTCAAGTGACCTGCTTTAAGTGCATTCCAAAGCAGAGGCCGAAAAGGATATTTTTACACAGGGAACTTCTCTGTGAACTTGGAGTCCTCTGAAAGAATTGATATACATCCCTACTATATCCATACTAGATGGCACTAAAGCTGTTTGAAACACTGGTTTTAGCAAGCTCAGATTGTTTTACTCGTACAATTTCCATTTTCTGCTAACAAGAATTTGCACTGAACTTCTATTCTTCCCCTAACAAAAGAACTGTTGTCTATAAAATATTGCAAATAGCTTTAAGAGAAAAGATAACTAGACAATTTTGTGCTGCCCCAAGGAGACAATGATGTTCTACATTTCCTTTTGCCCTAAGCTACTCTGTTCACCAATACAATTCTTCTGGTAATAATGGAGGAAGATATCACCATGAAATACTCTGTGGGTGGTCTAAGAATGCTAATAATTTTGATTCTGCCTTGCCATGCAAGAACTAGCCTACATGTAACAGTGCTTGTCAGTGAGTATTGCTTTGCTAAGCATTTGAAGTTTTTTTTACCAATAATAGTAGTTGGAGGTGCTCATCATTGTGAAAATTCCTTATAAGCCTGTTAAATTGGGCAACCAATGCTGGAACCTTTACCAACGTGTTTCTACCACTCTGACAGCATACACATTATGCATGCTAGTAAAGGTCATTAGAGCACACAATGAAGGGCAGAATGCATAGTGTTCCACCAAGTACTCTCTAATCATCTTTTCGTTCTAGAAAAAAGCTGCAATACAGAGGCAACAACCTTCCCTGGGAAATAAGCCACAACTGAATTCCATCAGATGTGTCTACTTTGGTTTTTTTTAGTTTATTTTAGTACGACTTGTTTAATCTCCTGTTACTCCAATGCTCATTTAGCATAATTTATTGTTTCAATAATGAACAGAATAATCCCACTTAGATATTACTGCAAAGTATGTTAATGTATAGATTTACACAAGGTTCAGTAGATGGAGTCACTCAATGCTAAATTGAAGTGTATTCTCAGAATGACTCATCACTTAGAAGGCAAAAGAAGGAAATTATTGATTAGGCAGCCAAGTATATGAGATTGCCACTTCTTTAAATGAATGTTTTTGCACCTCCAACATAGTAAGACAATTCTGTTTGTGTTAAACAACTTTAAGGGTTCCTGTAAAAGAAAACAATTTTCTAATGAGGAGGGGTGATGACAGTTGGCAAGTCAATTTATAGCCTCTGAAGGCATTCAGAAATGAAGAATACCTATGAAATATGATGCACTAGCTGGTGGTTTCCTCTAATGGATGCAATCAAAGACCATATTCCCATTAGCAGAAAAGCAGAAATCCTGAGAGAGTAAATGTCAGGAACATATCAATAGCAGGTCATCTGGCTAAAGGGAGGGAGCAAGTTTTTGGATTTAATCCTGGGAGGTGTTTGAGATGGCTGAGCCAAACTCAGTGCTGCCACAAAGGGATGGTGTAAGTATTTCAAACTGTACCACAAGATAGGAGTTCCCTAACTCTTTCCTTTGGCAGCTTCAGCATTTGACTGACCTCTTGATCAGCCAGTTCTGCTCAATAAACCTCCAAAAACCATGAACTGTCTGTGTCTTTCAGAAGCACTTTTCTATCACTTTAAGCCAATACAGTTCACTGAAGGAAGTGATAGGCTTAGACAATTGAAGCACTGTGAGGTCACAACTTCATGGAAGAAGAAAATGGTAGAATCGCCTTTTTTCTGACAGCAGTGAACCTTTAGTTTGGCAAAGCTTTCTCATCACCTTTGAATTAATTGGATTTATTTGGATAAAAGTTTGAATTCTGTTTTGTTGTTCTGGAGCCTCTTATATGGGTTTGCTTCACTTCTGGCTATAGCATGCTTGATCTTAAGGGAAAGGGATGACAAAAGATTTCTCAATATCACTTCTCTCTTTACCTACACTGTACCAGGTGGTTTACAAAAGCATGTCTTCACAAAACATGCTAATATTTACCTTTCAATTTGAGGAAAAGCTTAAAACCAAACACTAGGGAGCACTCTACAATTTCTAAACTGAAGATGTGAAGGAAAAAACCTCTATTCCAACAATCCCGCCGCTTTAGGGTTAAATTTTTAGTGTCACATGGGAAGGCAGGTACCTGACTTGTCAGTAATAGAGTTTTTTGTGCTCTGTGCCCACATTCTGCCATGACAAATGGATATATTTATCTCATTTATAATCTGCAGGAGGAGACAATCATTACTTCCAAAGAAGTTGTCTCTGGGAACCTAAAATTTTGTTTTGTTTGGTTGTTTTGGTTTTTTTCTTTTGCTGGCTTATTCTTTTGGTGAGAGCTTGGAGCTACATATTGGACATATAGGACAAATTTGTCTATATAAAAAGTTTTAGGTTTATGTATAAGTTTTAAACACTTTGCAGAGAAGTATATACACTGTTTTGAGGTATGCAAGTTGGAACAATGTGAAAGGGGGATTAAAAGGACAGATGGAGATAGTATTACAGAGAAAAGAATGAGAGACAGAGTGTATAGCCCTGAAAATATTTAAAGATTTGTGGCGCTTCTCATCTGAATAAATAACACCCATTGCAGTAACAGTAATTTGGGGACTGAACATGCTACTGCTGAACCCAGGACACTTATGTTACAAAAATGCCTTGCAACTAAGCAACATTATGAAATGACATTGTTTAATGGCTAGGTTCTGGCATATATAGAAGTATAATAGAATAGTGGATAACCCCAATTTCATAAAATAGCACATGGAGATAGCAGAAGTTCCATAATATTTCCAAAATAGCGTTCAAATAAATAATGCAGTAGAATAATATTGATCAAGGTGAAGATAATAGAAATCTGACAATGTAGGCCAATTTATTCGGGTTCAGATTTCAGTCCAGATACCTTGTCTGTTTTCTGTTTTCTTCTCCCTTCAAAGCCACTTTTGATGTCCCTCAATATTTATCAAAAATATAAGCTCCAATTCTGACTGACACAGAAAAACATAAGTACTTTGCTTTTTCAGTATTTTCTTCTTTATAGTTGATGTTTGAAGGAGAACCAAAATGAATTACAGTGTAACTGTTACCTTACTATTATTCATCTTTATTTTCATCACATTTTTCCTTCCCTAGTGGTAATTTATCTTTGATAGAGATCTACTAAGTTTCCTCCAATCCATTAACATTTTCTTTAAAAACCTTCTTTGACCCTATATTCACTTTTAATTATCACCCCTTTCTATGCGGTGTTATTCAATGCAATAGCTTTTCAGACTGTCCAGTTTCATATGAATCTGAAAGACATTTTTATCTTATGTTTATGAAATGTAATCTCTCTTTGGTAACATACTAACGCCAGGCACCTCAAGATGGAAAATGGCATCTCTCCCACCCATTAATCCTCTTGCTGATTCTTCTCAATACTTAATTGCATTCAAACTTTTCCAGAATATAAAAATAGCTTAAAAAAAAAAAATAAAATCCCAGCCTCCAAACTTCTCTTCTTCACAGATGATTTCACACTTTGTAAACAGTATTCTGAATACGTGAAGAACACTTTCTTTAAACTACTAATTTTCTCTCTACAAGATTTCAAACATAGTGTAAGGAAAGGCAGCATTTTCTAATACAAAGTTGACCATCAGCTAAAAGCAGGACTTACTTTTATTGCCACTTCTTTTCTCTCAGCAGAGTAGAAAGATGGGATTAATACTTAACAACAATGACAAAATCCTATCCTAGCTAGACTATAAATTCTTTGCTATTCTAAATGCCATTTAAATTATCACATCTCCATATTGAGCATGCAAATTGCACATAAATCCTTTAAAAACTTATGCACATATTAGAAAGGGTGTTGATCTGTTTCAAATGCAAGGTGACTAAATGGAATTAAAGATGTCATTACTTGTTGGCACCTGCTCCTGAGATTATAGCCTCTTGACCACAAAGTGATACCACATTAATTAAAATGTCCAGGTTTCATGTAAAAAAAGAGTAAGTGCTAAGTGGAAAAGAGGGAAACTAAATGTTGCAATTTGTGATTACGCTAACAGAAGAGTTTCTCCTAGAGTTTGGAAATAAGTTAACAAACAATGGAAAAAAGAAATCAAAATTTGTATCTTCTAGGACTCTTTCTGATCTCCTCAGCTAACCATTTCTTCTTAGTTATGACCAGCTTGCCCTTCTAAAGGTAGGAATCCAGGGTATCTACTGTAACTGGTATGGCTGGCAAACTTTTTTATTCCTCTATCTCTCTCACTATATTTTGAGTACTAACAACTGTTTTATTTTTACATAGCCACAGCATATGCAACTGTGTTTCAATTTCTCTGCTCTGTCCTGACCCCACAAAAAGAGACTTGACGACTAAAACAAGTGTGTCCTTGCGGGTCATGCAAGGGCCTTGCTTGTTTCTTCATTACTGGTGGAGATGGGCAATAAGAAAATCATGTGGATTTCAGGGCCAGCATTGCTGATCACATTTCTAACTAATAAATAAGGACAGGAAACAAACACTAATACCTACAGTAATACTTCAGAAGTTAAGTAAGTGTCCTATGAATGGCACCACAATACATCATACATAGAAATCACACAATGCCACCTTACTTTGTGCTTCTATGGATAAAGCTATCTTAATTCTTATATCTATTCCATTATTAAAAAAAAGAAAAAAAAAGTTTTTAGAGGGTGGGTTTTTTTTCAGGCTGAACCTGACACAGTGTCATATTGAATTTTAATTGACTCTGCTTTAGCATCCTGTTGTTGTTTTGAGACAGTTTTATTGTGGTTATTTGGACTATCATGCTTGGTTTATTCACCTAGAGATATATTTCCATCAATTACTTTACAGTGTAGAATACAGCATATAAGGTATCTTACAGCATTGCAAGCACTTTATTGTATAAGAAAAAAAGTCAATTTAAATGAACTGCACCAAAGGATCTTTCAATAAATTCAGTTTATAGTTCAATGAATAACTCATTGCTGAAGGTGTTTCTAGATATGGAACATCAGCTAATTTTACTTTCTGTCACTTATTTACAAAATAGTGTTTGGTTTTTATGGAAGTGCAGAAACCCCAGCAGCTGTCTGCAGTGAATGTGTTGGGGCTGAATAAACTTCAGCTACCCGAATGTTTTAGTCTGAATGAAACACGTAGTGAATTCTTGTGGCCGTCATGCATCAGTCTATATTTCCCACGACAATATGCTTATTTAATACACATAATCCTTTTTGATTAGTAAAATGTGTTTCTTGAGATTATGGCATAGGAGGTTCTATCCCTCCACAAAAATGGATATACACACAATAACATTCATCTTCTGTTTCCTACTGCAGGAATAAACTTAAAAAATCAAACCAAAATAAACAACACACACACACACACACACACACACGCACACACAAAACCCCGAAAAGAAACCAAACAAAAAACCAAACCAACAAAACCCAAAAAACCCACAAAAGCCCCACAAAACCACAAATGAACACAGCTCAACGTCTAAAAACCTAAAATAAATCTATTACTTCATACGTTATGATCTCTCTTCCACTCTAATTTACCTCTCACAAAATAACATGAGCTGACCAGAGAGACTTTAACTGCAATGAAACCTAATACTGAAGCCACAGTACTTTTGGGGGAGGGGTTTAATTCTTACAGTGTAACTGGGCCACTGTGTAACTAACCAGTCAAAAGAACAAGACACAGGAGCTTGCAGAAAAAACAGCATGAAGCTGAGAGTGTTTGGACAGGAAGAATGAATGAAGTAGTAGCTCACTGATCTAAGTTATTCCATTGATACAAAATAGTCCTGCCTGATGAATGAGGGACTAATCATCTGATGTATACCTTGCAAGAAAATACACTTCATGGGATGAATGTTAGCTTTCCAGAATGACACTGGAGAACTGTGTCTGGATCAGTAAATATATTTTGGCTGTATATGAACAGATAGCTTCTAGCTTTCATTAACAGCTACAGCAGTAACAAACAGTCTCATCTTCTACAGAGATGATAAAAAAAATCAGTAAGGCACACACACACTGCTCCCCTCACTAAGGCAGGGCCACCTGGAGCAGGTTACACAGGAATGTGTCCAGGTGAGTTTTAAATGCCTCCAGAGAGGTAGACTACACAATCTCCCTGGACAGCCTGTTCCACTGATCTGCCACCCTCAATGTAAAGAAGTTCTTCCTCATGATGAGGTGAATCTTCTTGTATTTTAATATATGGCCATTGTTCCTTGTCCTGTTGCTGATCATCACTGAAGAGTCTGGCACCACCCTCCTGCACCTGCCTTTGAGATATTTATATGCATATCTCAAAGATGAGATATTTATGATGTCCTCTCTCAGTCTTCTCTAGGCCAAACATGCCCAACTCTTGCAATCTCTTCTCAAAAGAGAGATGCTTCAACCCCTTGATCATCCTTGAGGCCCTCTGCTGGACCCTTTCCAGTACCTCTTTGTCTTGTACTATGGAGCCCAGAACTGGACACAGTACTCCAGAAGTGGCCTCACCAGGGTCAAGTAGATGGAGAGAATCACCTCTCTTGACCTCCTGGCCACTCCTCCCAGTAC
>JANHGB010034086.1:13579-39707 GCA_026283785.1 Coracopsis vasa
AGTTCTTTACTGTGAGAGCACTGAGGCACTGGGCCAGGTTGCCCAAAGAAGTGGTAAATGCTCCATCCCTGGCAGTGTTCAAGGCCAGGTTGGATGGGACTTTGACCAACCTGGTCTACTGGAAGGTGCCTCTGCCCATGGGAGGAGGGCTGGAACTAGATGATCTTAAGCTTCTTTCCAACAATAACCATTCTGTGATTCTATGATTACACTGGACAGAGTTTATGCCATGGTATCTAACTTCTACTAGAGTTTTCTTCCAGTGAACCACGTCTTTCAGAGCATTCCTAGGTGAGCCACACACTAAACTATTAGCGGTTTAGGTTTTCCTGGCATATCAGAGTTTTAATTAAAATCTGCCTTTCTGCTCCTTCCTCCGTTAGTAAGATATACGCTATCTTACTGCAAAATCTAGTGATAGGAAATGAAAAAAGAACTTCTATTTGTTTTCTGTATGTAATGGGAGAGAAACCACAACTGCTATTCAAGATTATTACTGCAATAACAGGATGCAATGAATTAAGTTGGCTGCATTTTGTTCATTCTTTAAAAGTCACACCATTGACCAACTTACTACAGAGGTAACTAAATTACCATATTTATTTCCCTATTTAGTAATATAAGTACTGGAAGATATCATGTCATTTACAGCTGGATTTCATGAAGTTTAGAAATTTAAGGAAAGGATTCACCTATATGTGGAAGATTAGCTTGCATTAAGATTGGCCTGAGTTTAAAACACATTAGTTATGAGTAATGAGTCAAAAAAAGCAGAATTCCTAAATGCCGTCAGATTAATAAAGGCCACCAAAAAAAAAAGCAATATAAGGTAGAGAGATATCTGTTATTTTGTTAAAGTTTTCCTCTACATTTAGCTTCTCCAGAGTTGGAGAGGTTTATGAACGATGAAGGTGAACATGTCCTTGATATCGTCCTTGATCACAGCTTTAAAAACAGTGCACCAGAACAGAGGCATCCCATTCTGCTTCAGAGATGTTTTTAACCTGGGCTAACACATTTACATCTCAGACAGTGGAAGAAAAATACGTACAATACATAAAATGCTTCTGTGGCAATGTCACAGGGGAGGCACCAATAAAATACAACCTCCTCCCTACCTCCCCTGGCAATGGAGAGGAAGTTAAACAAAACAAAAGTATGTCAGCAATTTAGTGTCAAGCACCTGGAGCAGAAAGAAATTTGGAATGGCTGCACCAAAACATATGCTTCCCCTCACCCTCAGATTTAAGTGACCTTACTATTTTACTCAATTTTTTGATTTGTTAACAAGCTGCAAGGGTTTATATGATACCAAAAAGTCCATAGTAAGGTGCGATTTGACAGTACACTGACATGGACACTGTACTGTGAGTAGGACACAGCAGTTTACCAAATCATCTTCTGACAAAGAAAAACACATGTCCACCAAGAAAGGTCTCCAAAACCAATAGCCAAAAGCAGATTTCAGAGGGACAATCACCATCTGCTTCCAGCCAATATGGCCAACAATAATTCACATCATTCTGCAAACTGTGTAAACTCAGCTACTTTTACAGCATTCTGACTTTTTTATTTGATTTTTTTTAAAGTGACGGATTTTGACTCATTTTGCCCCTCCAGTTTATCTTCTCTGAGATGTTCAAAGTTTGACAAAAAAGGGAAAGTGGAACAACAACATACATGGAATTAGAAAGGACCTACATATATGGAAGAATGGATATGAGAAGAAATACCACCACAGAGGTTTCAGCTGCCTGTATTCTTCAGCTGCCAAGCTTTTACCTTAGTACTTTCCTTTATTTCTCCTCTGCATGGTGAGCAGATGGATTCACACTTCAGTATCTTGTGGTTTAAAAATCAGTGTATCTCAGCTTAACTGAAGTCTTGGATGCAAGAAACCAATTAATTATCTTAAGCTTGCAGAAGCCAGACAACCCAGAGGAGTTCTGCCAAGCAAAGATGGAAGAGAATTTGTGGATGTAATTGTGAACTTCTGATAAACTGACACTGGTTGGAAAAAGTCTGGTTCATTTCAGAGTGATGGGAACAGGTTTCCAACAAGTTTAAGAAAAATTGTGATGGATGGCTGGAATAACATCCAATTCCAGCTTCTTTCTACAGGTGTCTCAAATCCTTAGTACCTCTGATCTTGCTGTTAAGTAATCCTCGTGCAACACTTAGGATATGCTCACCTGCTGCTTGTACTTCAGCTGCACCCCAGCACTTTCTCTCCTTCACCGCAGTTATAATACTTCACACTGTGTTGTCTCCTCTACCACCACAACCCAAACATCACTTCAACGACCTCCTGTTTTCCACAGTGAGCTTTTTTTTATCTCTTCCCTTTATTCACTCTTGCAACTAACCATCTATCTTCTTCAATGTTCTGCACCAAAACCAGCCACAACATTACAATGGTATTTCTCTAACACTAAATACAGATGTAATACAGCCTCACAAGACCTGCCTGGCATCTTCCTGGTGATGGATCGATGGAGCACATTAGGTGTCATGATGGATGCAGCTCCTGCTCATCTGACTAGCAACCACAATCCTGCATCATGTCGCGTTGGCTTTTTGTTTTCTACAGACTGCAGTGGTGGTAAGGGTAACTCAGCATAGAAGCAACACAGCAGTAAAAAGCCTGCAGGAAGCCTGAAAGCAAGGGGGTTTCCCCAAGTTTTCGTCTGAAGTGTATGTAAACAGATTCTCAAGTTGAGAAATGAGCTGTCATTGCTTTCCCTCCTCCCACTACACAGGTACACATATTGTTTCACACTGCACCCATTTAAAAAGACATTTACCAACATCCGTGCTTACACACTATATAGCAAAGACCCGCGGTATGAGATAGCAAATTCCTGCGGTACAGTGGGCCAACTACTCTGCAGTTTCTGTGCAACAGTAGGGACAACTGACCAACCAGTAGACAAAGCTAAAGATAAAACCAGTTTGATGATTTACAGATTTCCAAACCCAAACCTGATAAGAGCCCATAATGATTAACAGCCAGCTGCAACAGAATCACAGCGGTCTATAGTTCGTAAGTACTGAAAACACAGAGCTTCTTCAGTGGAAGAGCACAGCAGTGATCAACAACTACTACATGCTCAATTACCAGCAACTTGTGCAGAAACAGAAACCCCAAGTCCTCCCTCAATGGAGCTGGCTAATTGCAGCTCATTTCTACTATCTGTTCTTTTGCAGTCCTTGCCTTTACCCTGTCAAGGAGATGAATTTGCTGACGTCAGGGCCTAAAATACCCTTTTCTATCTTTTCCCTCATTTCGTTTCATTCTGTTGTCTATCAGCTTCTCCTTTATAAAAGTCAGGAAAAACAAAAGTTTTTTGTAAAGAAAAAGCCAGCGGACTAAGCAATAGTTTCCTTATGTAACTCCAGCATCACGAAACAAACTCCCCCTGAACTCCTGTTTGTACATTTCAAACCTTTTCTGTAGGCTCTCCCTGAGATTGCTTCTGCACCTTCCCAGCAGGAGATTTAACTAATACCCACAGAAAGCGTGCTTTCATATGCTGTAGCTCCCAACAGTACTAGTCACATCTGGAGCAGTTTAGTGGTTGTGTTTCTCATGGGGAAGACATCAAAGGAGAGAGTTCACCTCTTGCAGGTGCAAATTTCATACCTGTTAGAGCAGCTATTCTAGAAACTTACTCTTACAAACTACAAACCTTTTGCAAGTTTATGCATCTTACACAGAGACAAGAGACATGAAATTCTGTGCATTAATAGAATGAAAATGCAGCTTCACAGAAGTCACTACTTATAGGTCCTAACAGATAGAACTCACATAAAAAGTAAGGATGTGAATATTACAAAGGTTTGGTTCCCCCCCATATATCACCAGCAGGCATCATGGGTTTGCTGCAATGGTATTTTTAAATGTTTAAGGCCCCATTGCCAAACTGTTGGTTTTTTCCTAGCAGTTTAGTCCAAGAAGAAAGCCTAAAAAATCTTTGCTTTCTTTTTGCACAAAATAAAGGTTTTCCCATAAGCTATTTATAACACTGATTTGTACCTGTGGACAAAAGCCTGTAACTCTGTATCGTAACATACCGTAACTCTATGTGTAATGGTGGTGCTGGTTTGCTCACTAAACTGCTCTCCTGACGAGTGTCCAGTTCAAACGTTAGTGGCACAGCTCCTGAAGAATGCTAGAATGGATGCTTTTTTATATGGAGAAGTTAATGGGAAAAGGTATTGAAAAATAAACTGCATTGGAATGGCTCCACTCTCCCTGCAGACACACTGATCTGAAATAAAAGTCACTTTATTCTGAAAATAATTATTTCCCTCACAAAGCTCAGCGGTAAATCTGGCCTTGGAAGAACTGACTCTTTTCAGCTCAGGACACAAAGAAACACAGAATATGAATTTCATGCAAATAACTCACTCAAAGAAAAACTAAAAAGTTGCTTGCCTTGGTAGACATGCAGTAAAAAAAAATAACAAAAAAGAGGCTGGTTTTATCAAAACGTTGACCTGGACTGTAATTTATCTTCTTCAACCAATGAGCAACTCAATCCTTTCAAGACTAATTTATTTTCTGAAACCT
Source organism: Coracopsis vasa (assembly GCA_026283785.1). NCBI lineage: Eukaryota > Metazoa > Chordata > Aves > Psittaciformes > Psittacidae > Coracopsis > Coracopsis vasa. The sequence continues at coordinate 18,153 of JANHGB010034086.1, forward strand.
TAGGAGGTTAAAGCCATATTTTAAAGTTATCATATGATTAGAAGGTCTATAAAGAACTGGTCTAGTGGAAGGTAGCACAGCATGACAGAGGTGCTGGAAACTAGATGACCTTTAAGATCCCTTCCAACCCAAACCATTCTATGATTCTATGAAGACTGATTTTGGTACGGTGGGCTTCTGAACAAGAGCTGTAAGTAGACCCTTTCTGTTCCCTGCTGGACCACAAGTATGTGGGGACCAGGGCACAAGCTCCCATTTGCTTCTCCTAGAACAGGTAGTTGGAGAACAGCTACAGTTTAGAACTGAGCAAGAACTGGAGAAAAACCAAGTAGAAGCAGTTTACTGGCAACAAATTACTAAAAACCCTGAAAAAAAGAGGAGTAAATGCTGGCTCCCTATGCAGAGTTCATTCCTTGGGAGTCCTGTGAGGTTGCTCAGCAACATGCCACAATTACTGCGGGTCAAGTCCTTGGGACATAATGTAGCCTATTGACTTTAATTCAACTACCTCTGGCGTAAGGTACTGCCAAGCATGAGCAAGAAGAAAACACAAGCAATGCAGACTGGAGAGCTCTCAGAAGATGCTGAGAGGAAATGTCACAGTTTCCAAATGTTTTACCCAAACTGTTCTGATCTGTTCAGTTCAAAATCTGTGTTCAACGGACATTCTTTGAAAGAAGTACTTTAGAAACAAACTTTAATTTCAGTTTAATAGGCAATCAAAACCCAAACTCTACTGATGCAGTGAGATATTTTTGAGTTCCAGTACTCAGATTCCTGCTGCAGGTACTCTCTCAAAAAAAACCAAACCCAAATGCCTGAGATTTTCATGAAGCATTTTTTATACAAACACCCTCCAGTCTGTCAGGCATCGTTGTTCATGACAAGCTTGACCAGAAAGTCACCTTCACCTCTTGTGCATAACTCAACCCTCCCAAACCCATTCAGCTTAATACATTATTGGGAAACTTCACTCTAAATCACAGCTTGAATACATCACACATGACTCTCCAGCCTTTCAAGAAGACAGAACTGCTTTGTGTGTGTATATATATATACCTATATATATATACACACACATATGCTTTTTTTTTTAGGGAAGGACTCCTATGAATAGGAAATGAGACCTTGGGATGGCATAAAGTTCCACCAAGTATTTGCCTTTCATATGCGAAACACACACTGTGCATGGTACAAGCAGTAGCAGTCAACAATCCTGCACAAGACTTCCTGGAAGAGTCCCGAAAGTATTAGATTTACTAAAAGAGAAACATCATATGGGTTGGAGGAAAAAAGAACTCTTCAGAAAGCACCGTGTCTCACAGGAACTGCAGTATGACTCTTAACCCCAGGCTTATATGGAATATTAGTCCACCCCCTGCAATTCAAGTATCATTGGGGGCTGGTCCCTCTCTGAGACATCCTTAAGTGAATTTTAAACCTATTATTTTTCTTACAAGTTCACTTTGAAATATGCAAAGTTTGTTAAATACCTTTCTTTGGGATGAAATCTGGGCTTGAAGTTCTCTATTTAAACTACTGACAAGAATGATGGTCACAGGGGAAGCAAACTCACCACCTTACTGCATTAAACAAAGCATGTAGTTGTGGATTTTGGGCTTTTGATGGATACAAGTTTAAAACTGATGACCTAAAAGCTCAAGTAATCCTAGACCCTAGTATTTTACACTGGCATATGTAATAAAGATGCCCAGTGCAGTCCCCTGGACCTGATAATGCCTGGGGCACTGCACCCCAGCCTGCTTATCAACAGCAGCACACTGCCATATGGCTGCTCCCTACCAAACCTCAGTTAATTACTAAATGCCATTTCATTTCTTCAGTGGAGATGGTTTTAGAAGAAACCAGTAGAAGCCATAGAGAAAACTCTGAGTACAAACTCATAGCAGGATGCACAGACATACAACTGTAAATGCGCACATGTGCAAGTGTAAACACACACCTATTTCAGCCTTGCCCTGCAGGGAAGAACCACAAACACGTAAAATGTAAACTTTGAAGCACAAATCAAGTGAAGAAAGCAGCATTTTGTTTGTGTCATTACTAATACAGGCATCTAAATATCCAAATTAGTGTGTCTGGGAGGCTAAATTGCAGTTCTAAGTATATTCCTTTCAAAACATATCCGTGGTCTTTCTGTGAAGGCTAATGATAATTTTATCGCTTCTGAGCCTTGCAGTAATAAATGTTGACAGCCCCAGATGCCAGGTCCTTGGTGAGGGCATCTGTTTGTTTATTCAGGATTAAGTTAAACTACTTAGCCGCCATTACAGTAAATCCACCTCTCCTACAGACCTTCTTAAGAGTACTGAAGACAATAATGAAAAACCACATACTGTTGTGAGATCAATCACGTTCAGAAGGCTGAGAAATCTGTGACAATTTATTCTCTGCATGGAGGGGTGAGGAACACACTGCACCAAACATCAAATGCTGCTTAAGTAACACAGAATCTCCCCCCAAAAAAAGGAAGAGAAAGGCAGTGTGAGCTGCTCTTTGTCTTGATTTCATCACATCGCACCTTGATAATGCGGCAGACTTTCAATGAGGGACAGTAAAGCTTGAGCCTGCAGTCTTTGTCCAACAAGGAACGGGTTCAGATTTCTAAGTAATTATGCTCAGTTACATGAAAAAAGGACTGGACGCCTTTCTTTTCCCCCGGAGGCAATTCACGATAGACCTTTACAATCTTTCAATATCTGAAATGTAAAGACTTTTAGATTTAATTTCCTCTTCCTTAAGGTTGCGAAGGGATGTTGCGCTGTTACTGACAGGGACACAATTTGAGACTCCAAATTACCAGACTTATAACACAGATGCCATTGCTTCACACTGGCAAAATATTCTCACATACCATATAAAACTCTAAAGCTGTCAGTGCATCAACATGTAGTAAGACTATAGGATGCCCATTAAGCGGTCAAACAGCAAAGAACACATTTGAAGAGGGTATTTTAAAGGCATGCTGCCCTGCAATCTATTTAATTAAATGAAAAAAACTGAAGATGGCAGAGTTAGCTTCCATTTTGCCATTTAAGGCAGCTGTAAGATTAGCCTTTAATTACTACACAATGGTGCAAAAGCATGAGACAGCTCCTGCTAACCAGCTGTTTCTGCAGCACAAGCAAAAACAATCTCTGGCTATACCTCAGAGTATGGGGGGGTGGGCAGGAGTGAGTAGCTGCATGCTACTGGGCTGGAGTGATTTTAATTGTACAAGTTAGGATTTTGGAGGCTTTTATTCTCATGAATAGGCAATGGGTTGTTTTATAGATACAGTAGCATTGGCTGCAGGATTAAGAGAAGTTGAGTTTGTTAAGACTGCAGCCTAAGACCTTGGCTGAGACACGCAGGGACCCCTGACAGCATGGGTATCTCTCTCTGGATTACGGTCCTGGCCCTGTGCTACCAGTGTTTCTCCACGCTGAGCTGGAGCTGATGTGCAAAGGGTGGCCAGCGTGCTCTCAGCAGCTTGTCATAACGCCAAGCACTCAGCTAGAAGTGGGTGGCAAGACCACCAGAGGCTGATGTCTGTAGTTGGGAACTCATCCCTAGCTCTCCACATCAAAGGGGAGAAGCTGCTACACTGATACTGCTCAGCAAACAGCAAACAGCTAACAGCTAAAAACCTCCTGGGCTGCACAGGGACTCTGTGCATCCTGAGGCAGAAGCTGCATTAGCCCAATGTGATCGGTTCCCAGAGGAAGGGCTCTGCAGTGGGAAAACATAGGAAGCGGGCTGGGGACGGACTGACAGGAGACTATCCGAGGTCAGGGCAGCAAGCGAGCAGCTTCCTCTCCGCAAGATGCTACACAGAGCTTCCCCCGCAAGTTCATGGAGCAAAAAATGATCTCAGGCAGGAAAAACATACGACATTTGGTAACACAAGTTGACAAGTTCTCAGCAAGAATGAAACTTATTTTTTCCACTTTGTTTCTTTACATAAATAGTGTGCGTTTTTTAACGTGAAAAAGACTGACAGTGCACAACGCAGAAAATAGATAGCCATCTCCGTAAACCAGGATGGCTGTTATCAGATTGGCAACATAAGAGGCCATTGTTTGAGCTAAAATTACCTCTCAGGTCTGGCAATATGCTCCACCAAAGGACACAGTGTCCCACTGCAAAGACACATTGCCTACACAGACATCCACTACAGGGCCCAGGAGACAAAGGTCCAGGAGCAGTGGAGACTGGACAAGGTTGGCTCATTCTCAAGAGGCTGGATTTGCACTCCAAACATGCAGCAAATGTTCAGGAGAGAAAGAAATACTGAATACTTCTGAATTTAACTATGCTCATGGAACACAGGTTGTTGACACCCTCTGATGTTTAATCACCAAGTATGGCCTTGAAATACTTGGTGACTGAAAGCTTGAACTACCTGCAAGCTTTTATTCAACAAGTAAATGAGCATCAGTGAGGATGCCACCCACTATCCCTCTGATTTTCAAAATATTACTCTTTTTTCTACTCAATTAGAAACCTGAAGGACAGGGAAGCTGGTTAGCACTTTCTGCATACAGAGGCTAATTACTTCTACAGCTGTCTTTTTCTGCATCACTATTCATGACTTTTCCTGTAGGCCCAGAAAACTGTTTCTTTAGTACTTGTCTCATGTACATTTTTGAATAGCACGTATTTTCCTTGACACTTTCTTTGTCAGCCTAACTTGACACACACCCATCCACTGGAGTACCCAAGGTATGCTGTAATACCACTGGAGCACCCAAGGGATGCTGTAATACACAAGGTCTACTGTTTCAGGATAAAAACAAAAGCTTAAACAACTTTATTTTGGTGAGTTTGCCTTTGAAGGAAGAACACTGAAAATTACATTTTAAAAGCAGATAATATCTAACCCGGCCTCAAAACAACTTGCAAAAAACCTTATGACTCCTCAAGGACAACCTGAAAAAGAGTTGCTGTTTATCCCACGCACTGGTAGCTGGGCAATGGGAGCAATATAAAATATACCAAGGAAAACCATTTCAAATATGGTTTGCAAAGCAGTACTGACAAACTGCATCATACCACCCATTTCTAGGCCAAGAGCCAGCAGTGGGCAGTGGACAGGGCAGAGCTAGGATCACCCTGACAGGAGCGAGAAGCAAAGACGGGATGGAAAGAACAGGATGAGCTGAAGAAACCTGGGAATCTGAGCTGCTAAAGGGATACTGCTACTGAGGGGATGTGAAGATGGGGCTGAGGGATTGCTGTCTGTGGGAATGGCAGCTATGGCTCACACACCCTAACAGTTATAATCATTAATAACAGAAGGCTTTCAGGCACAAGTAAAATTTACTACATAAATCTCACGCACAGCAAAGTGTGTGTTCCTTATGCAGGGATCTTACGCATGCATTATGCCCTGCAGGGAGGCAAAAGGCAGACAGCCATATAGAGGGGGTCTAGTCTCACGGCAATTTAACCGGTAAGTGCATTATTTGTGGCCAAAATGGTCATTATTCCTATTCCCATAGACTGAACAACAAGGAAGACAGAAAGATTTGCAATGAGGTGGTCACTCATCACACTTCTTGTTCATTACTTGTTTGAGTTATGTCACACCAAAATATTTAAAAATACAATACTGTAGCACATGTTACACATAATTTTTTGTTATACAGAATTCGTGAAGTTTTGGCAATAGAAAAGATAGAAAAAAGGAGTACAAATAAGTAGTTTATTGAAGATACGAGTGTTTTACCATGTAGGAAGTAACTCATTTAATGAGCACAATCAGTGTTTTTTCCGAAATAACAGCTCTGATTAGCAGCAGACAGCAGTGCTCACAGAAGTCACTGATTTCTTTCAATTAGCTTTATCTAAGATCCACAAAGCCTTAGTTTTTCCACACATGAAATGCAAGTATTTTACTCACTCAGGTTTAAATCTGCTATCAATAATCTCTGTATTTACTGCAGCACATCTTCAGTAATTAAGTCTCTTAAAGTTCTCTTTGTTCTGCTAGGGACTGAAAGCCAGTGAATGAGTTTTCATTTAAAGGGTGAGGGGGAGGTGAGCAGTGGAGGAGAAAGATAACTTTTTCCTGAAGGTTAGGGGGGAGGATTAGACAGAAATGGCTCAGGAGAAAGTCAGACACTGACTCAGAGTAATTGAACAGAGCTGGAGTGGGGCTCCTGGCACTGAAAGCACTGTCTGACAGCAGAAAACAACCTCAATCCCTCCTACTCCCACCGTGCATTAAAGAAGGAAAATGGTAGCAGCTCCTTCATCAGCACTTGAGAGATGTAGCAGTGAGAAATGCCTGGAAGAAGTCAGTGGTGAAGCTGCAGAGGGCACACCAAAGGAGCAGCCAGCTCCACTGTCCCCTGTCCCCCTGCAAGCTGTGGACAAGCCTGCCCTTGCTCTTCTTCCCATGCAGAAGAGCAAGGTGTACCCCTAGGCTTTGTGCTGCATCTTGCTTATGAAATCCTTAGCATTCTGGTCTGAAGACAACTCATGGTTTCACAGCGCCAAAGAGCAGCACTGCCTGGCTGTGGGTTGGGACACCAGGAGAAGCGGTAGCTCCCCTGGCACGGCAGAGGGACTGACATGGTGTCCTGGGCCATGGGCAAGGACAGCCAGGCCTGGCAATGCCTTCAGGGCCCTGGCACACGGGCAGAAAGCAAGCACCCCTGACCTGCAGGGACACCCAGGTCTAAGAGACGGTGAGGCTGCAGGGGCATGGCTCAGGTGGGGAGGGAAGAGCTACAATATGCTTCCCAGCACCCGGAACATGGGCAAGGCTCGGGATGCCACCTGGGCTCACAAGGGCAGGACAGAGCTGCCCCCGTAGCCCACAGCAAACCAAGCCTGATATTCCTCCGATTTGCACCCAAAGAAAATGGGTTGATTTTCAAAATTAAAGTCAATTGTATTCATTTCAGAACAACCTGTGCCCTGGCCCCGGATCCAGCAAGGCCTGTCTCTTAACATCAGAGGCCTCTGCAACCCGCACTAGTGGAAGGTGTCCCTGCCCATGGCAGGGCGCTGGAAATAGATGACCTTAAGGTCCCTTCCAATCCAACCCATTCTATGATTCTATGGAGTTACGAACGTGGCCACATTTACAGACACGTGTTAGCACATGCAGCACAGCACCAGCATTTAAGAAAGTCTGTGATATGAATACTATACTACATAATTACTTAAATATATAGTAAAACAGGTCTTGCATATGTAAGGAAACACTGTAGATGAAATACACCTCCTTCCTGTCAAAGGTAGCAAATTTTCATGACTAATTTAAGATACTGCATTTAAAAGATGCGGTTTGCTGCATAAACAGAACATACCCATGGACAGCCCAGTTTTTAACCATTCAACTTCTTTCCTCAGTTAACAGCAGGTCAAAGGACAAACTTTCTTGAATGTTAATGATGAGAAGAACTAACAACCACTGTCCTGCCTCAAGATGTCCACTCCTCCAGCTGGCCATGAGCCAAGAAGAAATTCCAGATCAGGCGGCAATCATTTATATACCTGTCTCCTTCCAATCTCTCTCTCCCCCACCAAACCTAAGTTTGCTTCTGACTAAGTGAGAATTAATCCTGCTGGGAACACTCCAAATGATGTGCTATCTCTACACCAAGGCCAATGCCAGTTTTTGCTTCAGCCAGGGTTGTGAGATTTTGTGTCCATATTCCTAGCAAAGTTAACGTCATTGTGCTTGAGAGAAAACAACAATTCTTCAGTTTTGGGGCATGCTTTTTTTAAACACACCACCACACTCAAACCAGAAGTCATATTCCTGCCTACTACAACCTGCTGTGCAAGTTAAAAATTCTTTCATGCTTTTAAAAAGACATTTTTTGTTACTAACCATTGAAAAAAACAAATTCACAAGTACAAGAAAATGCCATTTTTACTTTAGGCTCTGTCTCAGTTCTCCAAGAGAAAAGGATCTCACTAACAGGCATTCACTATCACATTTTCCCCCTCAAGTCATTTTTTGGATAAACAACAACAAAAGTCACATAATCTACTGACTAGATCTTATACTTTCGGAAGAAATAAATGCTCCTTTTCTTGTGTAATGGATTAAAAGGGACTGAAAAAAAAAAATCTCCTCTTAATTCGTTTCCCTTGTTGATGCAGAACAATTCCTCATTTCATGCAGAAAATGTTTCTCCAAGTGATCCAACTTCAGATCAGAACAAAGTATCATCTTTTCATCCAGCTCTTGAGAAAGGCTTCAGTATGTGCAGTAAGTAACATTGGAAACAAACAATACTTATCCAACAGTGAGTCTGTTCCAACACAGGTTTTAAAAAATCTAATTGGGGCTTTAATTTGAAAGTAACTCTTTTTGACTGGTGGTTTTGCAGAAGAGAAACGTCCCTTACACCTGTGAACATCAGGCATTCAAATGCAATTAAGTGATCTATACATAACATCAAGACACTGTAAGTCACTGCTGAAATACTTACCTACTGCAGTTGCATCCCTGAGGAGCTATAACACACAACGTGCAGACAACAAGAGAGGCTGCTTATAAAGGGGGCAGTGTATCTTACTTGCATTGAGCAGAACTCCCAGAGGAATCCTCAAGCACAGACACAAAGCCAAAGCTCATGAAGGCAGCCATTAAGTGAATCTAAATAATCAAGAGCTATGATCTGAGCAGGACAATACAGGTGAGCAGTGCCAGACTACTCTGAATTAGCATTTTTAAAGATGGACCACAGAAGATGAAAGCTGCCCCCTGCGCTCAGCCCAGCAGAGCAGTGTGAATGCTTATAGGGCAAAACAGACGCGGATGATGATTTCCTGAGGTTGTGTGGTCAAGTTGGACAAGACTTGGCCCATCAACAAAACAACTTGCCCAAAGGCCAAAAATGTCAGACCAACAGCAGCTGTAGAGAGCTGGTAGGCATGAGGCAGGAGCTAAGAGAGACATAAACTTCAAAATACCACACTGGATCTGAAAAGGAAGCTCTCAAGAGATGGTAGGGACAGAGCATCCTTTGCTCTGTGACATGCCCAGTGACACCAACCAGTCACCTCAAATAACAAACTATTTCTATGAAAAAAGGCAGGTGGTTTTGGGGGTTTTGTTTTTCAGTTATCTGAGGCAAACTCACATGTAGAGTCACATATTTGGGACAATCCACAGACTGTGACAATTGCAATTTTCCCACGTTTCTTCACACTTTTACCACATGGCAGGAGCCACAAGCAGACACCTTCACTTCTACAGACCAGAGCCTTGTTCTAATACAAGCAGAACTGTCACTGCAGATTTCACCCTCCTTCCTGAAACCATCCAATCTAGTGGGCATGATCTGTGCCTCATTTACTGTGTCTACAGCTGCTAAATCTATTCAACCAACCCTACTTGCTAGAAAAATTATCATGATAACACAAATAGCTTTGCCTTGGAGCATCATTGCCATTCTTTCTTCTTCAGTGGGAAACAACTCAGTTGTGCTCCCATTTGCCTCAACGGTGCTTCAGTATTCAGCTGTCAGTTTATGTAGGCTAACAACGCATGCGAAGGTCTTTCTAGCTTTTCAAGATGGGACCTACTGCCTTAGTGTATATCAAAACCTACAGCTAGACAAAGAAGTATAAAGAACTTAAGGGAAATGGAACAAATTTGCAATATATAAATCATGTGAAAACTGGCTTTCAATGAACTGAGTCAAGAGAGATTTAAATATAGACAGAATAAGGGCCCTGCAGAGATACTGCATTATGCATATGAGTTTTGAATGGAAGAAAAGCTAATAAATGGATAGGAATAAGCAAAACCGAGAATGAGACTAAAGAGAGCCTGCAAGAAAGACTGGGGGAAAAAAGGATGGTAAAGAGGTAACAGAACCTCTTTATTGTATTTTGGTTTTTATCTTATGTCTGAAAATTAAATGCTCTGTAAGACAAGGCAGCAGAAGCAGAAAGGAAGCACATATACAGACAAAGGCAGCAGAAGCAGAAAGGAGTTACTGATAACTTAGTCCTTCTCCTCTATACTGCTAGCATTTGGTTCTCAAAAAAAGAAATAAATCAAAAAATCCCAAACCCTCCCCCCCCAAAGAAAAAAAAAAACAACAACAAAACCCAAAAAAACTTTCATATTAACACAATCATTTAGGTCAGGAATGAGCTGTAATGTCCTTGGAAATCTGGCTTTTAAACATCCCCTGACTAAGAGCACTTTGCTCAGTTTTGTCACCCTGTCCTCTGGTAAAGTAAGTCACATGCAAACAAGAACATAATGCTGAGTAATCAAAGCATTTAAGGTTGTTGCATGCAATCCCTTCCTTTCCATGATAACCTATGCCTTTTGATTTTATCTCTATATTCTGTTATTTCTATATCACTTCCTGATATGCTATAGGCTAACTCTTCCTCTTCGTGACTAGGTATAACAAAAGCAGCTGCTGGAAGCCTATTATCTAATTATCTTGTTAGATCCTGCAAGGACTGTGGTGCTTCTATAAGCAGATCACATGTGCTTTGGCCTCTCAGATCATTCTTTCTTACCTAGCACACAGAACATATTGTCGTAAGTTCTCTAAACATGTTGGGTGGTCAAGTGAGTTTTCAGAAAAGCCTTTTCTTTGTCACTGTCATCACTTTGGTTGTTTTCAGCCAGAAGTTATCTTCCAATTCAGCTGTAGGGTTAGAATGCCTCACCTAGAGAGCAGGGCCAAGCCCTGTATCTCAGCAGCCCTTCCAGATGTCAGTGGCCTGATGACACCAGGATGAAATAGCTGGTTTCCAATGCTGGAGCTGACAAAGCATGTCCATTTCTACTGGTAGTCACTTGCTCCTGTGTCTTCAGCTTAGGTTCATGCTATGAGCTTCAAGAGTCAGAACACATCTGGATCACCATTAAATTGCTCTGGATTACCATTTTGAAAGCACATCTGAATTTGGTCAGTGAACACCTACCAGAAGGCAGAAGAACTATAACATACAGGAAAACTGTACCCAGCACACAGTGGTGCTGCTCCTGCATGCATGGACAGAAAACAGAGAAGCAGTCCATACGGAAGAGTTGTCACTGGTAAAGAGCTACTTATAATCATCCCAGGGAGCTCTGCCCCTGAAACTGTGACAACATGGGCAGCATGGATAAAACACTCAGGATCGTTACCAGATCGAACTGCTCTCCTATTGCTCTGCCAACTTCAGCTTGCTTTGCCATGGTGATATTCTTTGAATTACTGAACTAGATGAAGCTGAGCAGTGTAAGGTAGTTGAAAGAAACAGTCTATCACCTCTAAACTCTATGAACATGCCAGGTCCTGGATTTTTTTGAAAGCAGCTCCAAAAATAGTTTGAAAAACTCTGAATGCATTGAATCAGTTTCTAAAGCTCTAATCAGCAATTTATATTCCCTCCAGGAGGAAGAATTAAGGAACAGCAAGGGGTGGTTTTGGTTGGGTTGGGTTTTTTTCCAGAAAGCAATATAATGTGCTATTATTTTCTCCCTTCCATGTACCTCGTCTACTTTCCAATGCAAAAGAATAAGCTTCAAACACTTAAAATGTATCTATTCAACCTTTATGTTGATTCTATTCTTAATTTTCAGAAATACTTGGAAAATAATTCTGAAACATCCTGATACAAATTCTGACCTGAACAGATCCGTGTTGCAGATAACAATAAAAATTACACTTTTGGACTGCGCTTCTCATGAAATAGAGGCTATTCTTAACTATTGCACTATATATAAGCTAACCTATATTTCAATACACCCTTGGTGTCCTGTCTGCCTGCTTCTAATAGGCTAGAAGAGAAGCACATAGTTGAAAGCATGATCCACTATGGCAAATCCTATCAACAGTCAATCCATTACAATGCCCTGCCTCTGATGTGACCCGGCAGAGGACAGCAAAGTCTTTAGTCACCTCCCAGGTAGTTGTGATCAACCGAGCTTGGGATCCAAGAGATCGCACAGATTTCTTCTCAGCCTCCTTAATACAACTACTTTATGCCCTGGTTCATTTTGACTAAATTTTGATTTTTATTACGATTACCTTATCAAACATAGCTAGATATGATAAAAAAATTACCTCTTAAAAAATGAGCAGAGATACTTTATTCTGTATCTTCCTGTAGCAGCAAGTATTGTAATGGAATACCATCAAATTTGTCAGTTGAGCTTTTGATTGACTAAAGGATTTTTTAAAGCCTAGAAAGGAGGGTAAAGATTTGAATAATTACATTAAATGTAAGTAATGGCTATTGATAGCTTCAAAATTTCTTATTTATATTGCACTACTCTGCTAACTACCTCTCCAACCTCAGAGCAGCAGAAACCAGTATGAAAGAAATGCAAAGGTATACAATGTATGAGATGTATTTGTTAAAGAAATGCAATTCACTTCTAGATGATATTTATTTTTTCAGCTTTGAGAGTAGCTGTGGCCTTCATAGGAATTCTGGACCAAATTACAGCTTAGGTAATTGCATCAACAGAATTTCAGTGCAATGGATTGGATGGATATCAAATACTGAAAATACACAAGGCTCCTTTGTGGAGCAATGTAATGACGGTATGTTTAGACACTTAACTAGAGGAAGTGTCGAGCTCAGACCATTAAACTTCCACACTTGTCATCCTTCTTTCTGGTCATTTTTGTGTTAAGTGCTAATGTGTACAGCCTATATACATTACTGACATGACATCTAACTTTGTGGCAAATGCACTGCTACTGTCAGTACACACTTAGCACTTGGTTCTCAGCATGCCTTTAGATAACATTTTCTGCCCATGCACCTGTGAGTCAGTACACACAACTGTTATTATACAGAACTGCCAATATATTTGCACATAACCATTACTTACCCTCTTGCAGTAATACTTATCTGACAAAAATGTGAAAAATGCTTTTGTAAGTTCAACATGTAATCAAGCAGCCCAGGAAATACTCAGCATATTCAATTTCCTTTAAGAAATAAAGTTGGTAATTTGATCAATGAACTCGCAAATAGGCACTTAAATATAAGTTTCAGTTAACCGAGCTTTCACAAGTGAATGGCAGGAGAATTTCTGTTATTAATACAATATAGAATTTTTTTAAGACCCATTGGTAAGGAAAGGGTTTTGAAAGTGGCACAAGGCAAAAGCAAAAAGCCCAGCCTCACTCCTTCAGGTTAAGCTATCATCTACATTGAAAAAGCCATTTTTGTGGAGTACATCTGACATAGGTGTGCACTAACCAACAGTTTTCATATGGGACATTCTGATTTAACACTTTGTCTGATCTTCCCCTGCTTTCCCATTTCTCCACAGTAATCCTCCTTTCCTGCCTGGTGTCTTCATTCCTTTTGCTACATTCAGTACTGTCAAGAACTGCAGTGTGGCTGTACCAGACAATAACTGTCAGCAACAAGTTTCATGGGTTTCTCTGAACTTAAGGCCATGAACAGGACAGGACTGAAAGCACAGCATACTGTATTTTTAAGATAGGAGAATGAAGGAACAAAAGCAGTACGAAATCTATTAATAAACATTTCCTACTCTTCTTCTTACACTCTATTCCACAGCTGAGCTCTTCATCCACACAGGCAATGAGGATCTCAGCCTCTTCCCTCACCACTCAAGCCACTTGTCCTTTATCCCACTGGGTCCTGCCAGCCTACTGACTACAGCAGAAAGAGAAACCATAGCACATGGATGCAGAAGTGCTGCTCTAACCAAAACACAGCACCAGGACAGCAGCCTGACCCTGTAACAGCCCATGCATAACCCCATTTCGAACTTTCAGCACCTGTGCCTCCCTTTCCCCTGGAAAAGCAGCCACACACTTCCAGGTTAGGCAGTTGCCTCCCAAAGCTCTGCTAGCTTAACCCTGCACCTCTCTCCTTTCTGCTGTTGCTGCTCTCCTAGGCAGGCCAGTAACAACCTCCAGGCCCAGCAGAAGGACAGTTAGATGTTCTCCTTGAGAAAACAACAAGGAAATCAGGAGGAGAGACCTTCCAAGCAGAACTATATTCCAGCGATAAATAGTTCACTCAACAAGTCAGCCTGTGCAATGGCAGAACAAACTCTTAGCACTGAGAGGACAAACAGCCAAACCTACATCTCCCAGGCTCCTGGAGCCCGCTTCTCACTAATCCTGAAGTTTCAACATTGCAGATTAGCCTCACCGACTTTACAAAGATGACAGAAATTCTCTGGCTGGCAAAGCAATCCAGGGAACTGATTCAGTTAAAACAACAGCCGAAAGAGAACGAGAAAGAAAGAGAAAAGGAGAGAAGGGGCATTATTATTGGGCTGGATTAAACCCTGATCTCTCTGCCAAAACAGCTTTGCTGGCACAACAGAATAAATAAGAGACTCTAGGAACTGGCACATCAAAACCATAGCTCCTAATATACTGTCACTCTAAAAAATGACAAGCTTTTCCATAATACAAGCTCACAAATGACAGATCTTTCCTGTAGACAGATCTGTAAAGCAGATTGTTTTGTTAATATTTTATAGAATCTGTGTTTGTACATAAGGTACACATAAAGGTCAATTAGGATAAATATCCCAAATACGACTGCAGAAATAAGCAGTAAAATAAAAGAACTATAAAAACTCTGAATGCTTGAAACTATAGATGCGTTGGATTTTACTAATGTATGTCAGTGCTACAACCAGGAAATGCAGAATCAACTCTAGGTCAAAAAACATGACCCCATTTTCTGCGTTCCAGCTGACTACTGTGTGATCTCTAAGTTTCTGTTAGAAATTATCCAGCCCTTCTTAAAGTTGAATGGATATACAAGCCGACTTAAGGCTTTTAAGCAGGGGTTTTCATTTGGCTTCTGAAAATTGAAGAGGTAATCAGCTTTAAAGAAGAGAAACTGAAACCAATTTTTGTCTTGCTTTTCTAGTTTGTTATAACCAACATCTATGTTTCCTGTTCCTATTAAATTGATTTATGCAAAGTAAACCAAAATTTACGAAACCAGACCGAAACACAGAGTGTCTACCTATTATGGAAGCTTCTCTAAGAGCTTATCTGTAATTAAACAGATAAATGCATACATGCTTAATACAGGAGAAGGAGACAGAAAAATGAAGTGTAACATTCTAGTCCAGTGTCACGCTTTTTGTTTATAGGTATTCATCTAACTAGAAGGCAGTGAAAAGCCCAAGAACATCTTTTGGAGATTTAAAGCTGAACAGATTTTTTTCTGGTAACGCAGCTTATGAAACACAGTATCACAGCTGACAGGCATTTCAACAAAACTCACGCCCTGTATTTCACCATAAGCACAATTGCAGAGGCCACGTGATGATTTTTAGTCCTAATCCTCTCTCCATAGCAGCACGTGGAACTTAATTTGCTTTTCCATGTTCTTCTTTAACAAGTATCACAGCTATTGATTCTTTACAAGCTGGGCTTCTCAAGAATTGTTTAAATACCAAGGAAAAGAAGGTGAACTCCTTCTGAAAAATTAAAACCTCTGCTTTATTTTAGTGCATAAATACTTTAAGTTCAGTCACTGAAACCAGAGAACTGTCTTCTGGCAGTAAACTCTATTGGCACAGCTTTTGCTAGGAAACTTTTTTAGAATCACCACCACTAGGCATGGTGTCTTTGAGAGCTAATTTCAAGAGCTCAGCCCAGAGCTCGTTTCCACAATCACATTATCATTCATAACCAAAATTCTGAGTCTCATTTCTTCCCTTGCTCCCAGTTTCCCCAAAAGAAATAAATCCTAACTTCATTTATATAGGAACTAGGGAGAAACAAAGCCCAACTTGTTTCTGAAGGACTTTGAGATCATTTGTTTTGTAGGTGCAAATTCTCCATATAAAAGCCTGTGTTCCGTGTCCAAGAACCCTCTCCCAACATGAAGAATAAGCTATATGTTTTTACAGGCTTCCAGGAATACGAATAGTGTCCATACAATAACCTCCCTTGTTAAAGGCAAGCAGTTTTCAGAGCAATAAAACTGATGCCCTACAGACGTCTTGCTACATACTCACACATTCTCCTCACTGCAAGAACACAGGGTCCTTGTCTGTAATCTCCATGCATTCTCCCAACTGTGATAATCCACAGACTAAACACCCAGCTCCCCACCCAGCCACAGCAATCTCAGCTCTCACTCACGTTCTCTCACTACCCCATGAGTGAGAAGCACCACTTGAGTCGTGGCTAAAGTGGTTTCCTACCAAACCATACCCAGCACAAATGCTGAACATATCTTACACCTTTTCCCTTAGGTGGGGTAGTCATTTGTGTGTGTCTCCTCTACTAAACCAAAGCTATTAATAAAACTTGCCAAAGCTTAACAGCATTCAGGCCACACTCCACCAAATTGGGATAGTTGATTATTGGCTTCGAAAAGCTCAGTGGAAGACAGATGGATAGATACAGCCATCCTATAAACTTCAGTTCCTCAGGAAACCAGGCTAAAAATAGCTGATCTCAAAAACTCAGTGAACAAATCGAACTCAAATTAACATAAATACCAACTGGAATGTTAAAATGTGTTGGCTCTTAAATATTATCTTAAAAGAAATGTTGTCTCAAAGGGTCAAAATTAAAACTGTAATTACATACAGCAACAGAAAAGCGTTAATTGACTTACAAGTCCACAACCAGAATAGGTTACAGTCTAGGATGACATCAGTGCAGATATATGTACATTTATATGGCACAACTGAGCAGGGATGTTTAGCATGTCTCCTGCTCATTAGCTTGCTGGAGTGGGTACAGAAAACATCCAGACTTCAATTCCCTTTAAACAAAAGTGGTTGCTTTCTTGGGTTTTATCACTGGCTTCCTAGATTTCCAATCTGTTTTAAAATTTTCTTCAGTCCAAAATGTTAGAACCTATGATCTTCAACCACAACAAATTTTGGTGGGGATCCTTCAGAGTTATGCATGAGGCTGAATTTATATTAAAACAAAACATTTTACAGGCAAAGATAATCTGCTAGTTAATATTTGCCCAACATGGGGCTTCATTTTCGTATTGACAGCGGATGACTCCAGATAACCCTTGAGATTCTTAGTGTGGGGAATACCAAACAGATCTTATGCAAACTGATGTTTCTTTGTGGAGACTTCTCATGGCAACATTAGTACCTACTGCTTCCCAAACACACTAATTTCACCTCCCCTACTAGGATAATTTCAGATAAAGTAATTCTAGAATCCACATGCCAAAACTTTCTTTCCTCTTCCTGTCAAGAATAAAATAGAGCAAGCCTATGCAAAGTCCTCACAATCCCCTCCCTCCAGGCACCTCACGAATTCTGATACTATTTCCCATCAAAACAAAATAATAAGCATATTGTTCTGATGAAACACTAATAGTCATAACTTTCTACCAAGATGAGTAGAAAATTAAGACTTCAAATACTTCTTTCTATCCTAGTCATTTACAGCCAGTCTTCAGACAGACCAACACAAATCCAAAGTATCAGTAGTTATCCTCATCTGGACTGGCTAAAAGTGGGCCAGACCTGGGGTGTTGTGGATTAAAAAAAAAAACACCTCATGCTTGTGACTCAATAAATGCAGTGTTTCCAAAACTTTTCTTTGCAAAACTTCCCATCTAATCAAATAGCTAGATAACCGTTGGTGAGAATTGCACACAAGCAAAAGTCTAATACTACTGTCGAAGATTTCATGGATTCAGAGAATAATAATACTATGGGGCACTGAGAAGAATTCTATTTCATATTAAATTAGGCTCCCCTGAGAATAAATACACCTTTTCTCATCTTTTTCAGACTCAAATAAACTGAATGCAACTTATTATCTAGAACTAATCTTCACAGGTTAGATGTTCAAAGCAGGATCAACCCAACTGCACTGAGGAAGGGGAAAAAAAGTGGTGAAGAAGTTTAGTAATTCTGCTATGCTCCCCCATTAAAGTTAAGTCACAACGAAAATTGAGGAGAGTTTGGTTTGCAACATCTTCAGCAAAGGAAGCACTGTAGTGCCTTTGTACCTGCTGAAAAGGAACCACAGTAATAACTCAACTGATTGTGTCCTCAAGAATCATAAAGAGTGAATTCTTCCAGAGAGTTCTAACAATTCACAGGGGAAAAGAGAAAAATGCATTGTCCACGAGAAATGAAAAGAGTGACTTGGAACGTTATTTGGCACAGCTTAAACAATAGAAAGCAGCAAAGAAACTGCATAACATTGAAGATGACACTAGAGTAAACTGTATATTCTTAATCTAAATACATTCAACACATGGGAAAATCTTTATTGAACTATAAGCCACAGAAAACATGTGTTTTGATTTAGTTTGCATTGCAGCAAACAAACATGAAAGACCATTGCCTGTATTTTCCCCTGGGGCTTTTTTGGGGAAAAGGAGCGCTGTTTATAACATCTGTGCTACAATCAGAGAATTACAAAATAACTTAGGTTGGGTGGAAACTCTGAAGATCATCTGGTTCAGCCATCTTCCCACCCCATCAAAGCAAGGCCAACTTCAAAGTCAGATCCAATTTCAAAGATTGGTCAGGCTCCTTAGGGCCCTGTTCAATTAAAGCTTTGAATATCTCCGCCAAAATGGAGATATCACAGCCTGTCTGGATGACTTGTTCTAATGTTTGACCACCTTCACAGGGAAACAGCTTTTTCTGTGCCACAGCGGTGTATCACTGGCTCACGTTCAACCCGTTGCTCACCAGGACCCCCTCTGCAAAACTGCTTTCCAGTTGGTCCATGCCCAGTTTGTACTGGTGTGCACGGTTATTCCTCACAGGGGCAGGACTCTGCCTTTGATGAACTCCATGAGGTTCCCACTGGCCCATTTCTTAGCCTGTCAAAGTCCATCTAAATGGCAGCAAAAGCAACTGCTGTATTAAATACCACGTCCAATTTTGAATCAGCTGCAGATCTGTTAAGGGCATGTCATACCCCATTATGTCTGATTAAGGCATGTTAAGGGCATGTCATACCCCATTATCCAGGTCATTAAAAGTGATGTTCAGCAGTACTGGTTTCAGTGTCAAAAAGTGATGTGCCTCTAGCTGACCTTTGTGCTGCTGATCTTTGAGCACTTTTGAGCACCAGCAGTTCGGACAGCTTTCAGTCCTTTGAGTCCACCCTACCATCTACTTATCTAACTCACACTTCACCAGTGTCTATGAGAACATTATGGGAGGCAGTATGAAAGAGTTGAGTTAAACAACATCCGCCAACTTGTCAGTCATCTCACTGCAGAAGGCTATCATAAAATCATAGAATAGTTAGGGTTGGAAAGGACCTTAAGATCATCAAGTTCAAACTCCTCTGCCACAGCCAGGGACACTTCACACTAAACTATGTCACCCAAGGCTCTGTCCAACCTGGCCTAGAACACTGCCAGGGATGGAGCATTCGCAACTTCCTTGGGCAACCTGTTCCAGTGCCTCACCACCCTCACAGTAAAGAACTTCTTCCTTATATCTAACCTAAACTTCCCCTGTTTGTTTGAACCCATCACTCCTTGTCCTATCACAAATCTGAATTATTTTAAAAAATACAAATAATTCATAGTTGTCTTTATTTATTTTATTTCTGAGATTTTTTTTTTATCTCTATGTAATTGTAGCAGACATTGATCAATAGGCACGATGATTATTAGAACAGCAGTTGCTACCAGATCATATCTTGTCCTATATAAATAAGCCATGACATTTCAGTGTGGGAGTGTGCCAGATTTTTTAGTAAGATAGATTCACTCCATCCCCTTAGAAATATTTAAATTTCATTATAAAAGAATTAGATCAAATCTGAGACACATCAAGTGATTATTTGCTGCATCACTTTGTGGTTCTTTGTGCTATCAGATCCATAGTGAAAAAGGCTGTGTGTAGGCAGCTAATTCTAGGAAGAGGTAGCAGGCTTGTTATAAATCTCATAAGGACTAAAGCTTGTGAAAATGCCTGCTATTTTCCACTTTCATTGACATGTTGAAGGGAATATCTGAAAGAAAAATTAAGCATAAAAATGTTTCATTATATGCCACTGGCTCATTCACATCCTGCCCTGTTCAATTCAGTAGTTTTAGAAGTTCAGGGTGCCAGCAAGTAATCACACTCCACGTTGAACCTATGCACCCTTGTTTCTTGGTTTACTAACAAAAGCCTATTATTAAATGCAAAGCTAGTATAACTGCCAAAAGTGAACTACTGAGAAGACAAAGAATTCTCAAAGTTAGAGTTTCTATGGTAACGCTGACTTGGACAGCCTGCTACAAAGATGAATAACTTCTCTATTCCTTTATGATGGGAGGTACAGGTAGTGAGAGCTCTGATGGAATAATCATGGACAAACACCCACATCCTAGCTGATCAAGTCTGCTCTGATACGGTGCGCAGATCTGTCAAGCCTAGGTTTTTGACTATGTTTAGGAAAGCAGTGAGTAAGAAGTACACAGTTAAGTACATGCAATCCCTACACTGTTTTTACTCACAATTTTAAGAGATGCTCTTGGAATCAGCTATAGAATTTACTCTATTCTTTTATTCTCATTTACATCAGTCCTCAGGAGGATTGTTTCCTGGAAATCAGCACTGAGGAGGTATTTGAGAGCAGTTTACCTGCATGTAATTGGTTACTTCCTGTATATTACAGTATGAACCAAGAATGAAAAACTCATTTCCAGGTATTTTAATGAAGACCTTGTATCATGGATTTATATTCAGCAAGAAAAATGTCTCACTGATCTCAAAGTTCTGACAATGTTCCTAGAGAGAACTCAGTATGCACAGTGTAAAACAGGCATGGAAATATTTATGAAGTGTGATGAAAAGCATCTGAATGCAAAAAAAGCTTACAACCATAATTTAAGGCATGCTATGTACTTGTCCTCTGTACACCTCTGCTTAAGTCTTCCTTAGGAAGTTCTGTGTATGCCTGTCATCAAGACAGCTCCAGAATTACATTTGTAAACATTTTGCATTCAAATTGCCAGTCCTTCACAAAGATCTCCCTTTTATTGTGGGATCTTAAAGCCATTGGCTGAACCCAAGACACGAGAATGTGTGTATCCCAGGATACTCTAATTCTACACAAGCTTGGGCAAGCTGTTCCAGTGCCTCACCACTCTCACAGTAAAGAACTTTGTTCTCAAAAGGCCACAAAACATCCTGACACCGTAGCATATGGGATTTGTGGACAGCTTGATGTCAGGCAGTTTGAACTGCATAGAGATAGGCAGTGCTTTAAAATTGTTCTCAGAACCAGGCTATACCATGAGCACTGTGAATCCAGCTGCTTCCAAACCAGCACTTTAGGTGAGAAAAATAAGTGGTATACCTGTATTTAAAAGTTCTTCTTGCAAGAAGATTCTGTTCACCTTTCTCTAAAAGATTGCACTCTGCAAAGCAAAGTTTACAAAGTCAATCCTTAAAAATACCACACGGTTTATGATTCACCTTGACAGAACCAATGTGCCAAATAAAAAGCAAGGAAGCAGAAATGCATGTCATTGTCAATGTAGCAGGTTGTTTTATGAAAGGCAAATAAATGATTTCAAAGCATGTTGTTGTCTGATGTGTGTTTTATACTTCCAGAATCATAGAATAGTTTGGGTTGGAAAGGACCTTAAGATCAT